>JAEPRC010000009.1:0-138542 GCA_016758945.1 Mucor plumbeus
ATCTTAGGGCTCAATTTTTTTTAATCAATTTTAGATCGTTAGCGTCAATGATGATGAGCCAGCGCGCCTATATTTTAGTATTAGCTACTCTATTTTCGAGCATATGTACTAATGACTTGTAAATAAAAGGTACATTTATGTTAAAGGTTTAATATGATTAGACCCGATATTGGGCAAAAAAATTCGAAAACTATTTGAAATTTACTTTTTACAGCTGTAAAAACACTGAAAAAAACCTTATCTTGCCGAATTTTAATCCAAATAACCTTAAATTTTACATGAGAATAGATACACATCTGGGACACAATAATATAAATTGACAATTTTTATAATCTACTGTGTGTTGAGAAAATTGTTATCAAAATGCAACTGTGGATTATATCCATTTATAAATTATATAATTATAATACACTATATTTGATTTTTTTAATATTTTACATATATTGGAATCATTAATAAATAGACAGTTGCAGAATTATTTATTTTAAAAAGCTGAAATTATGCGCGTAGATACTAAGACTTATATTAAAAAAGAACTACTAGGACTTTGACCAAAAAGATACAGTTTCTCTTATTATAAATTAAATGGTTCGTGTTACTCTTGGTAATATTGTTATAATAATAACACTAGCAACATTTACAGCGTTTTAAACAGATTTTTGATAGTAAATAGTAATTAATAGCTAAAACCAATGACAATTGCTAAATAAATGAATAACTCAATTTGCATTTCAACTACTTATGGATTACTGTGCTGAACTAAGATACTATTTCCACACATAAGAAATCAAATGCCATCTCAAATAAAATTATTTTCTAATATTCAAATAGAGATGACATAGATTTAATCATAAAATATGAAAAGTAGGAGTAACGTAACATACAATAAAATAAACTGAATTATTATAAAAATGAAAACAAGTAGAATCATAAAATAAACCTAAAAAACACATAGACCAAAGTAAGGATTGTTCTATGGGGATCATTAACAAAAATCAGCTTTTTGAATATTCACTTTTGCCATTTTTTAGCTTACTAACACGAGTCAAGGAAAATGTATACTTCAAGCCATGCCTTATTCATCATTAAATTCAATACCAAAGCAATCCTTTTTTGGGTCAGAATTACACTAATTTAGATTTAGAAAATTTATTTAAGCTTAAAGGATTGTGTAAATCAAATTGGCTCTATATACAATACACTTTATTTGTAAAAATATCCGAATTTTCAAAAATTAAAATTCAGGTAAAAAAGTTATTGGTGAAATCGACAACAAAGCAGGATGAATATAAAGAAATATGGAAAAGAAAAGATTAGTACATTGCTATCGATTTAAAATAAATACTCTTTGCTAATCTTGCCAAAAAAAAAAAAAAAAAAAAAAAAACGGCTTCTGCATTTAATCTGATTTTATTGCAATTTTCTCATGAATGTAGAGGATAAAACCTAATTTAAATATATCTTTTCCCAATGATTTCAGTTCTAGATTGTGATATATTTATAAGTCCTTTGACCACACCAATATTGTTACATGATTTATTCATAAACTGCTGTAGGAGTCAAGTTATGTTGTAATTGAAATTAGAAATGTTGTTCGGATACTTTTGTGGGGAGTAGTATATAGCACTTGTCCTTTTCAATATCTCAGTTAAAGCTTCACATTTTTTAATGGATTTAGTGTATAGCAGGATGCTGAATAGCTTTATTTCATTGCAATGCATAGGTATAATAAAATCTTTCAGTTAATGGTTTGGATTGGCAATTAATCGTTTTAATATGATGCGTATGCTATTCTTAATCGCCGATTGTTTTGTTAATCAATCCACCTTAAATCTTTTGATAATTGCTTCAGCTATTGAGCTTTAATTGATGTTTGATATTAACCCTTTTGGTCATATGTGGCTTTGCGGAGTGGTATAAACACAAAATGCCCATATTCTCTTTCTGCCTGTTTTCCTTCCACTTTCTTTCACGTAAGTTGCTATAACTACAATAGCAACTATTACCTCTTGTAATCAATTTGATTCACACAATGTCCGATACAGATAAGATGAGAACATCAGTAAGTCGACTTTTTGTAGAGTCTGGCGAGAAAGATAGGTAGATATTGTGTATTTTATGCGATTTATTCTCTGCTAATCGTAACCAGACTTTTACAATTACTACGAGCTCGTCTTTCTGATTCAGGTTGGACAGATAGTTTAGATGCATACAGTCGTGGTAATAAAAATACGATAGATCTAGTTTTAGTAATATACTTGTATTGATTTGACCCATTCAATAGATATCATTAAAAATAAAAATTTAGAGGATATTTCATTACAGGATCTAATCAAAGAGATTGGAGATCATGGCAGATGTAATGTATTTTTTTTTTTTTTAATATTCATCAAATCTTTAATATATTTTTACAGCAACTGTCAGTGAAACAATCAAAAAGGATTTATTAGAAAGTATCAAGAAGTTTTTGGATGACCATCTTGATTAATAAGCTCTACTTAATGAGCTGCAACTTCATTCACTTCCTCAACAACACCACGAATAACTGGCTTTGTTTCCTTTAAATTCAAACGCATAGCTAAAGCATCTTCACCATCAGCGTAATACTTTTTCTCAATATCATGCACACTATCACAGATATCGATAAATATACATAACAACATAATAAATATATTCCAAAACAACAACTTACTCAAACTTTAAAGTATCTCTATAAAGGCCAATGGCAGCACGATTGGTTTTACGTACGTGCAAGGAAACATAATGTGCGCCAAAAACTGTAGCCATTTGAGCGGTAGCTTGGGTCATTAATTTTTGAGCGAGACCTAAACGTCTATAAGTACGCATAACAGATAAGGATGTGATATGACCATGAGGGACGTCTGTAGGTTCTTCTTCCCTATATATAATATATTTAGTTTGTGAATTTACAATTTTAAAAGTGTCAACTAGATTACATCTTTGCCAATACATAACCAACAACCTTTCCGTTTTCATCTTCTGCTACAAAAGACAATTGAGGCCAAGATAAAGCATGATAAAGATCTAATACGCATAATATCAGTAAATATGGCAAATAAAAAGGTAGAGGTTTGGGCTTTGTATTTACAGTATTTCATTTGATAATTTTCTGGAAGATCCAATAAATTACAGTTTTGGATGTAAATCATATCTTCGACCTATTCTACTATTAGTTGTTTTTTTTAAATTTGATAATCTCAGCATCTGTACATACGGTAGCCTGTCTAACATTCATGTTTGCTATAGTTTGTTGAGTGGAAATAAAGAGAGAAAGAGAACGCTGTAGAAGAGAATGTCTCACAATCTTTTTTGACTAAAAGCCACTAGTAGCTCAAGTTTCGTGTCGCTTTTAAATAACCGACTAATAAGATATCTTTTATTCTTTCGAGGCTGTTTATTGACAATTATATATAGAAACTGTTCTCTACCATGTCAAGTCCAACTATTTCTCAAGTAGAAAGAGTAAGGTGTTTATAGGTGTAATATCTCGGCCTTCACTAATATGTTTATCAGCTTGTAGATGAATTATATAGCTCAAATGATGCTCTTGTCGCAAAACAAATTCAAGAACAATTACAGACGCTTCAGAAACAACCTTATGCTTGGGAAATTGCATCACAATTACTAGCTTCTCAGGTAAACTATTGTGTTTTTTTTTTTTTTTTTTTTTTTGAATAAATCAGCATTTTAACATTTTAAATGCTACAGTCCAATCAATGTCAATTCTTTGGTGCACATACCTTTCAAGTAAAGATCACTCGTGATTGGTATAAAATAATAAAATATACATTGTTAAAGCAGCATCTAAAGTAATTGAATGAAATAGGGAAACATTACCAGAAGATAGAGTAGACTGGTTAAAAAATGAATTACTCGGTTGGATTGTTCGACTTTGTGGAGGGCCTGCTTTTGTTACAACAAAACTATGTTTAGCAGTAAAGTTGCTTTAATCTTAACAATATCAATAATTACAAATACTAACATCTCCTTTTAGTTAATTGCTTTTGCATTTCATACAGCACCAAATCAATGGCCTCATTTTATATCAACAACAGTAGAAGCATTGCAGTTAGCATCACACACTTATGGAGTTCCTGCAGACATGATCAATTTAACTATATTGGAGTTCTTTACACTTGTACCCGAAGAAGTGTCAAATTCAAATGTTATGGGCGGTAGAAAATTACAGTTAATTGGAGAACTAAAAGAAAACACTGCACTTGTATTATCCACAATTTCGTCATTTTTGTATAATGCAACAACAACAGAAATTCAATTGAAATCACTTCGATGTTTACAAAGTTGGATTCAATATGGCTTTAATTTAGAAGAAGCCTATCCCATTTTACAAAAAGTTATGTCTTTATTAGGTGATACTGATTTATTTGAATCGGCTGTGGATGTATTATTAGAATCAATGCAACAATCAGCTTGGTCCAGATATCAAAATTATAGAAATGAGCTTTTGACTTGCTTTACAAGTGATGCTATGAAGGAAAAGTTCGAAACATGTATAGCAGAGGAAGATGAAGAAACAGCGAGATTAATTGCGAAATTATTGACAACTTTTGGAGAAACATATACAGATTATATCGTTAGTCAATTAGCAAGACCTGATATTTATTGGCTTATGACTATGATTATCCGATTAACTGGTTTTGAGGGGTTCTTTCCAATAGATCAAGAAGTAACTGAAATTACTCTTAATTTTTGGTATATTATGCAAGAGACTTTATTTGATGAATGTATTTTGCCTGTGAAACAATCAGCGCCTTCAAATCAGGATAATGAAACAGAAAAACTATGGAAATTTAATTGTGGACAAGCTGCATTGGCTATTTATCGAGAATTAGTAGAAATTTTGACTAAAGATGCTTGTTATCCAGATGAATCAACTTGGGAATCATGGAATAAGGGTAAAAAAAAAGAATCAAGGACAAATTGAATTATTGGAAATTAACAGCTTTTTAGATATTAAGGATAAATTCAAAATTTGGAGAAGAGATTTGGGTGATACAATGATTAATCCATACTACGTCTTAAGAGATGAAATGCTTGCTATTTTATTAGAGCACATTGTATATATATTAAATCAATGGACATCCTTACCAAATGCACCTCAAGTAAGCTCTATTTTTACGCACCATAATTTTTATACTTACATTATATATTCAGAATTTGGAGGCAACATTCTTTTGTTTAAAAAGCATTTCTGAAGAAATTACAAATGATGAGAATGTTCATATTGCACGATTTTTTGGGCCTGAAGTTCTGGGTAGATTACCAATCAATTGTGGCAATCGTCTTAAAAGTACGATATTAATATTAATGGGTTCTCTGGCTGAATGGCTCAAAAGCCATCCCCAATATCTTGGATCTGTAATGAATTATATTGTTCCTTGTCTCAGTGATTCTCAATTAGCACCGGCTGCTAGTTCAGCATTTGCAGATATTTGTGATACATGTAGAGAATCACTTGTGGATGAATTAGATGGATTAATGCACGTTTACGCAGCCATGACAAGCTCAAATATTAAACCCAATATTATGCAAAAAGTAGTAGAATCAGTTGCTGATGTTATTCAAGTTCTTCCTCCTGATAGATCAATGGGGCCTTTGATGGTAAATTGATGTATTCATATTGTATTTTTATCTTTATTAATTTTTCGGTATAGTCTTTAACAGGTGATATTCTTCAAGGCATTTCAAAGGCATTAGCAAATATTGAAAAAAATCCTCAAGATTCGCATGATGCCGCATTGGTTCAATTACAATATTTATCAGCATGTTGCCGTGGAATTCAATCACCTAATGACGATTATCAATCGCTTAATGAACGTAACTCAGTATACGATGCATTTGCAAGCGGACAATTATTGGCTTTGTATGCTCATATAGATGGATTCAATCAAGTGACTTACGCTATTCGAGAGTCTTCATCGCAAATTGCTAGAGTGTGGGGTGCAGATGAACAAATAGCAAAGGCATTATCAACATTTCTAGATCAGGGCATGCGATCTACTAGTCCATTATTAAGCTTGAATTTTATGGATCTTGCTGCCCTTGTAGAATCTAGTTATAGTGCAGCACCATTTTCGTGTTGGCTGGATACAGCATCATTTATGATGACAGTATATGGTGGCCATCAAATGCATTTTGAACGATTAAGAGACTTATTGGGTGTGATTACCACCAAAACATTAGAATTTATACATGGAACCGAAGGTAAAAGAATAAAAGTCATAATAGATATTATTAAGTAATTATTGCTAAATATACTATTTTATAGCTATGGAACACTACCCTGATATTGTAGATAGCTATTTTGGATTATTATCAAGGGTAACGTAATAAATAGTTACATATTTTATGTTTATATTACTAATTAGCAATTTAGGCTATCACCCGTTGCCCTTTAGCATTCTATCATTTACCACCTACTATGATAAATACCATATTTCTATTTGTTATTGCAGGCATGGGATTACAAGAGAAATTAGCATTAAGAGCCGCTCTGAACTTTATGGTAAATTTAGACATAAATGTTGTCTGCCGGTCAAACTAAAATTCAATTTTGTAGGCTGATTTTATCAGTCAAGATTTTCAAGAAAACTCAGAAATAGCTAAAATTATGGATACAATTATCATGAATATGGGAATCCAGATTATGGAGCAACTATTATTGGTAAATAGCATGTTCTTTTTTATTTATTTCGAGCGCTCATACATCATAATTAGGGAATTGGTGGCCGTGTGCCTAGGTCTTTTTCGGGTCCGCTAGTAGATGTTTTGTTCAAAATTATTGGGAAATACATGCAACCAAGTCGACAATGGTTACAAACATTATTATTGAGGGTAGAAAGCTCTTTAATGAAACGAATTGTATAAATTGTATTAATTTATTTTCTTGTCATAGGATGGTTTTCCATCAGCTTTGGTAAATGCAAATGATAAGGAGACATTTCTTAAAGGAGTATTGGGGCAAGTTTTTTTTCATATTTATACGGATATTTCTTTGTGTAATATTAACATTTATTTATTTTATCCTTCTTTTTTTTTTTCAACATTACAGTACAAGGTCATTAAAAAGATTTAAAGAAAATATCAATACATTCTCTATAAAATGCAGAGGATTAGGAAATACATCATTTGGAAAAGTTTGAATCCATGTAATAAAAAAATACAAATAATCATTAAAAAATAAACAACATTACACTAACCTTGTGTTAGTGCAACATATTATAATATTGAGAATCAAATTAAAATAAGAAATTTGCCATTACTTTTTTCTTCTTTTCTTTCTTTCCTTTTTTCTTTGCTCCTTATTTCTTAAAAATGATGGTAGGAATAAAAGGTCCAAAATCACCTTTAGCTTCAAATCATGTTGTAGAATCACATAATCCGATACAATTAGCTGCTATATCCAACTATAAGTTAGCTCAACTTACATTTGCACCCCCAGATCTTCATTCGTTGAGAAAAACTGCAGTAATTAAAAATATGATTCAAGATGTATATACATCTACTCCACCAGAATGGTTACAACAAATGACTAGATGGCAGTATTTTACACCAGAGTAAGTAATAGTAATCAGATTTCATTAACCGATCAGGTACCAATTTAACCCTAACTCTATTTTGTTTATAAATAAATAGATCATTGGAAGAAATGACACAAGAAGGACTCGAAGAAATATTTCAACAATATGCTCAAACTATAGAAGCATTTAGACCTGTCAAATCAACTGTATCATATCAATATGATGATGAATTATTTGATGAAGAGGATGATGGTCAAGGCGATGATCTTTGGATTGCTGATGATGAACAAGATTTGCCTCTTCCACCGACAATATTACCATCACAGTTGCTTGAGCAACAAATACAATTACAAGAGCAAGAGCAGGAATCTTGCAAATCTAAAACTAATTCTGTAGATTCATCTACTTCTACTATATTTTCTCAACCAAATGCAACAATTTCAAATGAATCAATCAATGAATTCCCAGCTCGTGCACCTTCACCACTTGCAGAAAAACCTTTGCCAGCGAACCCTGTCATAACCAACGATGATACAGCAAAGCAAGCAAGAAGAAAGAGTGGATTCGGGGGAAACAAAAATAGGTTAAGTTGGACAAGTGATACTGGTATCACCTCCAGTGTTGTTTCTCAAAATTTAGCAAATGAGATTATGAGTTTATTTGATATGGATTTCGCAATTGACATTAAAGTTGACACTGCACCAAAATTACCTGAATTACCTTTTAAACCTAGACGTCGATCACAACAACGTCAATCACAAGATATGTTGACAAGTTTAATACCTGCTTTCGATAAAATTGCATTGGAAAATTCTGTATATGCTTCTAATGCAGTAAATAAAGCGAAACCAAATCTTATTATTCGATCTGTACCTCAAAGGTCTTCTTCATTACGACATAGACAAGAATTACAATTAGATATCAAATCTCCAATTTCTCCTCCGATTACACCCGCTGAATCTCCAACTATCGAAAAAACTTTATCGAAAAAGAAATCATTGCTTCGATTAGCTTCTTTAATGACAGGAAAAAAGACGTCTCATAAAGATCTTCCAAATAGTCCTGAACCTTCTCCTATTACCACAAATGGGGCATACTACCATGAGTCTCCCACGGTTTCATTACCAAGTGGTACAGCAGCAGTAGCAACAACAACAACAACAACAACAACAACAACAGCAGCAGCAGTTGTCAATACCCCAAGAAAAACAAGCACATCTACTGTTGATTCTTCCGTGAGTTCTTCTTCTTCCTCTTGGTCATTTGTATCTGAAAATGGTGAATTAAAAATAGCAAATAGGCCTCAAAAACCTTTGCCTGAACCACCAAGTTCACCTAGTTTAAGCCCATCTAATGGTAATAGTAGATCAAAACGGTCTGCTAAAAAGAAAAGGAAATCAATCATGGAAAAGACAATGTCAAAACGTAAAAGTAATAATGGTCTTCAATCAATGTATGATTCTTCTAACAGCACTACTGTCGATCCAAATTTACAATCTGAAAAGGGACTTGGTCGATCTAAATCTGCATTTATCAAAATTGGTAATGGTTTAAAAACAAAGAAACAGTTAAAGCAAATTAGACGAACATCATCAGCCAAAAACTTTTCGGAAACCATACCACAACATCAAATGGAACAACAACAAGAGCAACAACAGCAGCAACAACAACAACATGGTATTAATGCAAATTTCCATTATCATACAACTTCTGAAGTCAATAATATGTATCCAGGCGTATCAGAAGAAGCAATTGTACCTATTAATGCTTCACAACAAAGTTTTGTGAAAAGAATGGCCTCATTTAATTGGCGTATGAAGCCTAAAAACAAACCTGTTGAAGTTTAACTATCATTACATTTCCATTATTATAACATATAGATACCCTCTTTTTTTCCTATTCCTCCTTCTCCTAGTTACCCATAAATCTATTACAAGAATTAGAATCCTTTTTTTAAACATAATATATAAAAATATAATAGATTACAATTCATGCTGTTAAAAGGCTGAGTAGATGGTGCAACAGCATGCATGATACTCGGGTAGCACCAACAAACTAGTTTAATGGAATCAGTAACATAAACAAACGCCTTTCTCCTTTCTTTTTCGTTTTATATATTATGAAAGCTACACTTCCACCTGAATTTATACAACAAGTTGCTACATACTTGACATTGCAGGATTGCTTAAATTCTCTGTATGTCTGTAAATTGTGGTTTCATACATTTCAAAGGTCAATCTATAGAAAAGTCTACATCAATTCTGATAACCAACTACAAAAGCTACTGGAATCTCTAACTCAATCATTTGAACTATATCAGAATTCTTATCACAATGGCTTGTTGATTAGAGAAATTCACTTGGTCAAAGAGCAAAATACACTACTTAATCCCAGAAATCAAGTGCAAAAACAAAACGTTCATTTATCTCAAAAAAACTTTGATTTATTAGCAAAGCTTTGTCCAGAATTGGAGATATTAAACTTTGATATCTCACAATGGCAACACATCAAATTAAATCCATATGAAAGTTCATGGAAATACTTGCGACAATGTGCCCCCATCAGCTACTTGAATTTTAATTCTCAATTTTTAACTACCTTTAATGGCTCAAAACTATCGCACTTACATATAAGTCATCAGCCAGAAGAATTAGGCGAGTTGGTTGGTAGTTTAAAATGCGTATCAAATTTAGAAAGCTTGACACTCGAGATGAATTACAATGAAATTGATGCAGTTTCTTTACCTTTCACCAAATGTCTGAAGCAAATGCATGAATTATTACCTCGCTTAAAGGATTTTAACTTTATACGCACAAAAACTCCACATCAAGAATCATCTGCCTCTTCACATGATCCTCATTTCTTATCTGCTTTTAAGCAACCATGTTATAATCTACAATCACTTTCATTGCATGGCCACGTAGATTCTTATAAATGGTTTGATTTTATAAGCTCAAGCTATCCTAACTTACAGTCGTTATCATTAACTCAATTAACAACAAGCCGATTCGGTACAAAATGGATGTGGCAAAATGCCCTTGTTCATATGATCCAGTTACTACCATCACTCAAATCACTTACATTAGGGGGTAAAAATGCACCGCAGCTATTTTCGAAAGATTTTGCTGTAGAACTACGAAAACCCACATGCTCGATCGACAACTTGTATGTTGACTTTCAGACTTATCAAGCTATTGAGTCTTGTCAATTTCTATTACTTGTACAATCTTACGGTTTATGTCAACTAAAATTTTTGCGTTTAAGAGTTTGGGAGCAAATTCCAGGTTGGTCAGGGGTAACATCTAATCTATTTCACTGCAAGCAATTGCAGACCTTGGAGTTATCATTATCAAAAGGTTTAATGGATCAGTTCCCGTTCACTCCATTCTTAATTGACCATTTGTTAGGGCACTTGCCTCAACTGGAAAACTTGACATTAGTAGGTGCTAATATGCAGGTTACTTACAATAACTTTGTCGATTTGGATAAGGGGACGTTTAAATTACAAAAATTGGAGCTTTGTCAATCAAAAATTGAAAATCATGAAACTGTATTTATGTATCTTTCATCTTGCTGTCCTCTTTTAGATACTCTATTACTTGAAAAATGTGAAATCAAGAAAAAGAAACAGCAGCAAATGATATTGCCGTCATCTACGTTGAATACCTGTTACATCCCTATGCCAAACAGCACAATGAGCAATATAAAACTTAGCTCTTTTTTGATTTATTTAGGCACAATACAGATCAATGACTATATTGGCATAGAGCTATTACGTGAAAATCAAGATCAAGCCAAAATTGTGTGGTGCGATATAAATAAATACAAGGGAATACATATTTATCCTTCGTACAGCATTTGCAAAGATCAAGATAAAATTGCTGAATTGACAGACCTTTATCGGTCTTATGGTGCCGCATCTCTATCTTCTTTGACACCAATGCCAGGAAATTTTACTCCCACTTTTGGAGTTATTACCATCCAATGTAAAGCATTGCTATCTGGAATAGCATTGGACAATTTAAAAATACCATTGAAGCATTTTACAACACAATAATTGGTGAATTTTTTTACATGAAATAGTATAGAATTTTATTTATTTCTTGGTTGCAGCATATTTTACATATATATATATATACTTTGAATTTAAAATTTAAAACCACATAAATTTATTTACTTTTTAGTAAGCTACAACAGAATATTATATTATATTGATTTTTCAGTGCGTGGTTTCGTTTTCAAGCAGAGAAAAAGGACAGGTTTTCTCTAGAAACTTGTGCTAAACTCGTTTAAAAGCAGCTATTAGTTAACGAAATTGAGATATTGTATCCATAAATTTACTGCGTATTAACTAAAACCTCAAGGTTAAATTTGATCCATTATTTGATTTTACAAAAGATTATCTGACGCCAGACGTACCCACCATACTACCATTGCAACAGAAGTGTAACTTAATTTATAATTGGCGAGAATTGATGATGAGCTTACTGATTTTAGTAGATGTAAATAACAGGTAACAGGTAACCAAATTTTTGTTCAAACTTGCCAAATGCACAATAATTCAAGGAGTCTAATTGAAATTCACAAGATTTATAAGAAATAGCAGTACAAAAAAAAATGCATAGTTTAAATAAAAAAAGCTTGTCTAAATTGAAATACAGTCAAACCTCGATATAAAGGAGGTTTTTGTATCCACCGAAGACTGGTGGACAAATTTTACAGCTTAAAATCCCTTATTTCAAATTTACATTTAAGGGAACTTTTTTTTTCCACATGTCCCTTATTTTATTATAATATTATTGGCCTCAAAATTAAAAAAAAAAAAGAACAGTTTTAGATACAAATTTTTTTTACTAAATGTAAATACTGAAACTTTTTTCTAATCTTTTGAAAAAAAACCAATTTAATGTAATTTGATTGCATTTGCATTGTATTACCGGTTTTTTTTTTGTATCGTAAGCAGAAATCTACCATATCTTTAAGTGTTTTGAAGTCTTCGTTATTTGTAGCAACAAAGTTTGAAGTAACATAACCTAAACTTGCTAGAATTTTTCTTCATTTACAGAAATAAGAAATAACATCGTTTGTTTCTTCTATATCGTCTATTTTATCATTACCATCATGGATTAAGGATGTAGTGTGATTATCTAAGATGCCTTCATTCCTTTCTTAAAATTGAAGTTGATCTGTGTTTTAAATTTGATTTAAGGGAGGTCCTCGATATAAGGGACTTTTTAAAAGAAACCACGGGCGTCCTTAAATTGAAGTTCGACTGTTCTGTAGTACAATTAAGTTGCGTAAATCTATATCGAAAATACAATTTTTTAATGGTATGTCAAAAGTGGATTGATTTAACTTTACATTGATTAACTTTTCGGCCAATATCTGAGATACTCTCATATGAGCACATTGATGACCTTATGAGCCTATTGACCATCTCATTTGAGCACATCCATGTGCTCTGAAGGGATACAGGAGAACAGAGTTTGTATGTTAGAATACTTTTTACAACGTTGCCCTAAAGATTACACCAGAAAACTCCTTGTTCAAAGAACAAATTTACTACATACATGTAATGATTCACATTACATAGCAGTAAAGTAACTGCATGAATTGTTTCAGTAATTAATCATATAAATACTTAAGCAGAAACAGATATTAAAACATTAGTGAAAATATCTGTTTTATTCTTCTACCTATTTTAATAATTTAATCAAATAAATATATTAAAATACAACCCTCAATATTATTTAATACTACTTGTCAAATATTATTAACTTCCATTAATACATAGTAAGTATTGCCAAAAGCAATATTGAAAATACATTAGTAACACCAACGCCCAACCCAAAGTACTTCTTTCTTAATAGCTTAAACTATCCCAAGAACATAGTACTCCATTACAATACAGTCAAACCTCAATTTAAGGACGCCCGTGGTTTCTTTTAAAAAGCCCCTTATATCGAGGACCTCAATTGAATCAAATTTAAAACACAGATCAACTTCAATTTTAAGAAAGGAATAAAGGTATCTTAGATAATCACACTACATCCTTAATCCATGATACAAAAACCTCCTTTTTATCGAGGTTTCCTTTATATTAGGACCTTGTATATCGAGGTTTGACTGTATATCTGTATATCTAAATACAACTTCATATCACCAAGCCAAAAAATAAATTGTCTATTATGCACGTAGCAGACACCTCACTCAATTAAAACTTACCTTACACCATTGTCCCTTTTTTTGTCCCTTTCACATTGTACTTCCAGAATGAATATAATTTGTTCATTACAATTATAACATTACTATTATCGTCTTTGTTTTCAATACAGTTTTACCTATTAATATAGTCTAACTATTAAAATTAATTCGCGTAACATGTAATTGTTGTAAAGTGTTTGCCGCTGTTATACATATGGAAGCAATCCCGTTTATAAAAAGACGTGGTAAAGTATTATGTTTCGTTATAATACATATACACATTAACAATTTGAAAGAATGTTAATTTTCTTTTGGATTGTAGTATACTTGTATTTAGTCTAATATTTGAGAGAGGTAAAAAATGTTGTGTGAGTTTAATAAAATTCATCGTTGCCATGCAACATATTGCATGATTGAAATGATAAAAACTACAAATAACGAGATGTTTACAGAATTTGTTCTTCCTAACTTTAATAAATAAAGTAATTCCTTATTCCTCATAAATATACAAAAAACTTTTGTAAATCCAATTAAAGTATTTGAATTGAACAAAACTATTTTACTATCCTGCTTCAATTTACAATGATGAGTTGTTCCATTTGCAACTACAGTACTATATTTTCTAATTTAAATAAACATCCCCTACATACCATTGCATTGCAATAAAATAATAACTTCGGCGAATTTTCTTTGAACTTTCATATGTCTCAGGTGTGGCGGCATTTCAAACCCAAAATTTTCTGATGATGAAAAAATTGGATAAAAACGATCCTGAATTTTTAAAATGCAAAATTGACAGCAAACATGTATAGTAGCCTGGCTAGCTTTATTAAGTAATCTCAATATAAAATTTAATTTTGTATTTAATGTTATATTTATTGAAAACGTGTATCACCAAAAATCTTGTAAAAAAAGCAAAAACATAAAAATCAGTTTCTAGTGATTTTAAAAATACGTTTGTAGTTGGACTTTAAAGTAAATGTTACAGACAAATAACGCAAAAAAATACCTATTATTTGAGGCATTATTTGTCACTCTGGCTCTATTTTTCATAGAGTTATTAGCTTTCTTTGAAAAAGTCAAATTTTGGACGAGGATACACAAGGGGAAAGTTTTTAATTTTTCAAAATATATAAATTAATTTTATAATAAAATATAATAGAACTAAATAAAAAAAACCATTTTTGGCTAATAAAGTGTATGTTTAAACGGTTGCTATCTCGAGTTACAGTCCATCAAAGCTGCGTTTTTTGTATGCTTTTAATAGAAATAACTTTATAGATAATGTATGAGCTACATTGGAATTTTTGTTAGAATTATCTTCTTTCTTATATATCTGTTTTAAAATATTGCTCTTTGAGATCACTTCAAAATTGCAAGGGTGATCAACTAAAAAATAAATTTTGTGGTAATTTTTTTTGGTATTTTAAGGTAAAGTCCACATAAAACGGAGTTTGATAATTCAGGTCCCGTAACCTGAGCCTGATACTGTATGTACAAACGCCGAAGATAATTTTTATTTAGTATCAATAATTTGTCCTATTTATATACTAATTTTATATTACACTTATCCGTTAGATTAGTATTCAATTGGTTATACCTTTTTAATATTTCATGTGAAATAACTCTGCTTAAATTAGTAACACAGCACATTCAAGTTGAGCTTATTTCATATAGATAAACCCCATAAGCTGATAGGTCTTAAATAATCCCATTACCCAGATCTTACTTTAGAATAATATAAAAAATAAGTTGTAAATGCTATCCCAGGCCATTAGCTTGCTTCTTATTAATAAGGGTTTGCAAATAAAAAGGTGCCTTTTGGTCCGTAAAGATTTTCTCAACATGCAGTAAATTGTGGAAGCTGCCTGCAGTGGAATTACATACTAAAAGCTTGATAATCATAAAATAACTTAATTTACAAGTATCACTCACAGAGTTTATGCCACTTGAAATATTAAAGTGCAGCAATAATAAAGAGATATTCAAAGTGAACACAATAACAAACGCATGCAAAAGTACAAAATACTTTTGAACCAATACATGTCGTGTGAAAGATAGTACCCTTGATCACAGTACAATCGATTACACAAATGACATATATATGCCAAGAAGTATTTTACCTAATTCAATAAATAATAATAGGAAAGATATTAGGTTTAATCAATTATTCGCCTGCATCATAGTTACACTACCAATGAATAAGATTTCAAGCACACATTAGAATTCACACCTTAAAATTAAGGTTACCTAAATAGATATAGCCAATAGCTCCCAAAAGGCCCACATTGTCGCACTTGACATATAACCCTTTATGGTCGATGCTTTGCATGATTTATCCTTTCAATATAACATTAGTAACAACAACTCAAAATTAGAAGATTACTTCATTCAAGTCAGATGGTATACAAGTTTTCTAAATCACTATAAATACCCTCATACTTTTTCAATTATATTTAATCTTCAGAAATCTTTTGTAATAAAACTTTAGCTGATTATAATTGTATTTCTAATTTCTACCGCTTTTTATACTTTTATATTTTCTTTTATTTTAGTAAACAACTTCGTTATTTACTGCACTGCCATTTAAGAGTATTGTGTCTGAGATATGTACCTACGCCCATTCGAATTTAGAAATTGATTAAATCAAATTTCACCGAGACAGGATTTTGTTGTCAGTTTTTTGCGGTTGTAGAAAGTAGGTTCCAGATGGGTTTTTCGAAGATTTTTAAATTTTTTTCGCCCAATATTGGGTTGAATTACGTCAAATCTTCAAACAGGATGTACCTTCTCCCTGTAGGTCATTGGTTTCTATCCGAAAATAGAAGAGTTACTGTCAGAATACAGGCGTAGTACTGATGTGGTTCAATAATGTTGAAATGTCAAAAGAATCTGTAAGAATAATCTTGCTAAAATATTACACTTTTATTAACGATACATCCTTTGGATGTATTTATACACACTCATTATTATAGCTATTACAAGGGTTTTACTATCTAAGAATATGTTATAGATCAATACAGATGCATTGATCTACTATATAACACCAATTATAGACTGAGACCTTGGATGTGAGACCTATGATGTATAGTATCTTGACATAACAAATATTACCAAAGCTAACCTAAAATCGATTGAAAAAAATGAAGTACCTAAATTAGGGCACTAATTTTTTGTAGTTACAAGATATATCCCATTGAAAGCTATTTTCAAGTTTTTGTTTCAGCAAAAAATATTTATTTTCTGCCGAGATAATCAAAATAATATTCTGTATTACAGCTTAAAGCGTATCATAGCTGAGTCCCAAAACCGATTTGACAAATTGATCAAAAAATGATCAAAAAATGATCAAAAAAAAGAAATTGTTCGATAGCTCAAAAACTTCAAAGGAAGTGAAGCTAGCGTGCTAAATGCTTTTTGTACAGTTTTAAATTTTGCATCTGACTAAATAAAGTTTGGAAAAATGTTTCGCATCAAATTTTGCGTAAAATGCGACTGAAATTCTAAAGGTTTTTTGAAGATACATACCACTTTTTATTAGATTTTTTTTATTTTTAAACAATTGAAAAAATGCGCAACAAAATTATCTATTGATCTAGCTATTAATAAACTTTTTAGCACCATTATTTGTAGAAAAAAAAGGTTTTTGCCAATTTTTTTTTTCAAATTCAAAATTTGAAACGAGGGTGTACTGGACATTTTTGGAACAAAACCGAGAATATTCTTTTTTTTTACACATTTTTGAGGATATCTCTACGAAAAATTAACATTTTGAATAAATGTTAATTGGAACTGATAGAGCTCACTGAGTTCTATAGCAATAATTAGAAATAACAACTGCTCAATTTAGCGAATATTTTGAAATTTGCCGCAAAAAATACCAAAAAAGGGAAAAAAAACAAAAGTGTCCAAAACTTTTTCATACTTAAATATGTTCTTTATCATTATAAAACAAGTAAGTTTTATTATTAAAGAATGTTAATGTAGCTTAATCATCTGCAGAGATAATAAGGCTCAAAGTTTCTGGTTTTAGCAGTAAAATGCGTGTAAAAATCTGAAACATTAGCACTGAAAAAGTTATATCAACTGCAGGAAATAAGATATTTAAAAATACTTATTTTTAGATTAAAATCAAGCATCTTAGGGCACATTGGCATACAATTTTGTTTTAGTATTATCTAATAAAAAAAAAAGTAGGACAAAGGTGAAAAGTGAAGTGCAATTCTCAAAAGAAAAAGCACTGATTTTTATATGTTCTTGAGCTTTTTGTGAGGTATAAAATAAATTTAGAAATAGGTAACATAATCCAACCAACTCATGTTGTATATTCATTAGCGCTTAAGTTATATTCTAAAAAGTGGTTAGTATAAGGCTGTCTATAGAAAAGATGGAACACTGTGTTTTTGAAGACTGAATTTTTTTGAAATTAACTGCCTGAAAAATTCAATAATTGCTTTATATGAGGGCAAACATGTTTTTATTTAGGACGTAATCATAAATATACATTATCTAATTTAATTTTATTCAATTAAAAATCCCATATATTATGCGTATTCTGTAAAGCGAGTATGTCCTGTTGCCTAATAATGTTATTACCATGATTAAGTATTCTCAGTCAGTTTCAATTTGCTAAAATAGAGATATAACAAAACTTACTGCAGCATGATCTTGTGCATCTATGTATTATAAAAGCATAGCTAAATAAGCAAACGTTTACTAACTTTTTAATATTAGACTTACCTTTTTCTCCTTTCAAACCAGTATTGCATTGCTCACATTTAAGCGTAAAATTAGCAATATCTGTAAACTTATGGCTCTATTTTATACAAACAAATACAATATAATTAGTATATTGTAACGTTAATCTTGTAACATGGATGTTACCTTTCGTAATCCGTCAACCAATTGTTTAGCTGCATCAAGAATAGATCCTTCACTGACAGGAAATCTTGTTTGGTCGAAATCAGGAGGACTATCCGCAGTTGGGGTTAAAGCCAATGCATCATAATCTACACAGATCATTAAATTCCATCATTTTTTTAAAATTATAGAATTTACTTACGAATACCACTATAGACAATTAAAACTCTTTCATCGTAAGATCCTTCCCCAAATTTGTCAATACGACCAGTTTGAACATCGATACTATCAATTTCTACATGTGCGATTGTTGGCTCAATTGAATAATTTAAATGTTTTGAGCATGCTTATATACTTACCAACACCAAAACAAGCCGAGAAAATTGCAAGCTCTGCATAAATGTATTTGCTTAGTATATGTTAAAAAAGATCAATATTATGCATATATATAGCATACCAATTGCACCACCCCATGAATTTGGTTTTTGTATCCATTCCATGTATTTATCTATAGTAATTTTAAATTTATCAGCAGTCTGTTATACATTTACAATCATTTCATAATATAACCTCTTGGTTGTCCTAGTGTTACATCAGAATACATGTCTGAATTATTCTTTATACCATCCACAATAACTACAAAAAGAAAATTTAGTGTCGATTAAATTATGCTATAGCCTAGCGAATTATACCTTTTCTAAGCTCTGGAGATATAGTTGTATCTCTTCTTAAAACATAGCTATGTAATATGCATGAGATTTCCAATGCTAACATAAATGAAATCGGGTTACTGTAAATTACCCTAAAAAATTAAATAGATTAGTTACCATTGCCATTACTAAATAAAAAGCTATTACCAATTGATCTAAAAAGACATGAATTGTCATCATCCATAACCTAATGCATACCATTTTAATAAAAAAAAAAAAAAAAAGAAAAGAAAAAACTGATCCACATGCAACATACTCTTAATTGTAAAACTCCATTCGCTGTTTGTACAGAACCTTCTTTAAGGGTATTAGCAGTGCCAGATGATGCTGTTGATGTGTTGGATTGTTGTTGAGGAGCTACTGTGTCCAAAACTTTGATGTTAAGTGTATCTCCATCTCTTAACCCAGCATTAGACAAAGTTGCATTCATATCGTTAAAAGGTTTTGGTGGGTATCCTCCTGAAACTAATTCGAATGAATCTGTTAAAAATGCATTAATATCAATAATATTATAAACAATACTTTGAATATCTTGAGCACCAGAAAGGTCAATTGCATTTTTGATACTATTTTTCAAGATGGAAATTGTTTGGTCTTCTTTCATATCAGAAAGAGTTGCCATGCCTTCAGCGTGCCTTATACGTAATCTCATAATATAAAATAAATGAAATAGGAATTATGTCTCAATCACAGCACATTTTTTCCGCGCTTTTATTTATATACGGTGCTACAGTAATCAAATGTTTGCCCGGAACATCAAAATCCTGTGATCATCCTTTTCTTAAGCTAGGTGACGACGTGTATTAAATAAGACATGCCCTTTTAGAATTGGTTATATTTTTTTTTCTTTCTTTTCTTTTTTTTTTTTTTTTTTTTTACATTAAATATATCTCTAATATGGACAATATCGACGATCTTATTCTTTCCTTGACTGATAAACAAGCTGAAGACGCAAAAAGAAGAGATCACGCGTCAAATAGATCCTCTAAAAAGACAAAGAAATAGTAAGCTTTTTTTTTTTTTTTTTTTTTTTTTTCTTCATTTTGAAATGTAATATTTTATTAAACTTTCTATTTTTAAAAGCTTATCAGAATCTGAAGATGATGAAGGTGCTTATTCAGATGAAGATGATGTAGGAATTGATGATGATGAAGATATGGAAGACATTGATGAATATGGCCCTGATTTATATAAAGATGAAGATGATCGTAGAAGGTTAGATTTAAAGCGAAAATGCTCAACAACCTCTTTAATTATTTACGTCCAATAGATTACAAGCACTTCCCGAAGTTGAAAGAGAAAGAATCCTTGCTGAACGTTCAGAAGAAAGACAAAGAAATCTTGAACGTCTTGAAGTTCGAAAATTGCTTAAAGATGGAAGAAGAGATGATGCTACTAGACGTAAGTCAATTTGACAAGCGTAGAATATTATTATTATTATTTTTGATAGTAATAATACAATTATAGGTTCTACTCGTTCAAAAGGAAGTGGTACATCAAGCGCTCTTTCAGAACTGACTAGACGCAGAGAAGAAAAGAATAAAATTAGAAGTAAACGCCATCGCCGAGATTCACCTAGTCCAGATAGAAAGAGACGTAGAAGATATGGCGATCAAAGCGATTATGAATATAGTGGAGAAGAATATATTGATTCAGAGGAAGAAACTGAAAAGAAGGTATTATTGCTTTTGATATTTACAGCAAGAGATACTGTAAATGCTTAATCATTATTTTGCATTGCATAGGCTAAAAAGAGAACACCCAACTTGGAAGAAATGCAATCTGTTTCTGTAACAAGAAATATGATTGAGAAATGGATATTTGCTCCATTTTTTGAGAATACCGTCATTGGTAATAGCGTATTTTTTTTTTTTTTTTTTGGGATTTACGCAAATTATAGTACTAATTTCTAATGTAGGTTGTTTTGTACGTTTATATATCGGTCCTGATCCACAAAAGAAGGTGCCCGTTTACAGACTCTGTCAAATTATTGATGTAGTCCCATGGCACAAGACATACAAAGTAACCGAAAACACCTACACTAACAAAGCATTCAAAGTAAAGCACGGTAAAGCCGAAAAAGATTTCTCTATGGATATCGTATCAAATCAACCAGTAACACAACAAGAATTTTCTCGTTTTTTGACAACATTGGAAAGTGATCGTGTCCGTGTTCCAACTATTGATCAAATTGAGCAAAAGGCAGCAGATTTAAAGCAAGCTAGAGAGTATGTTTTGAATGATAAAGAAGTAAATGAGATGATTGAAAAAAAGAGGGCTGTCAAAGGTTCATCTGTGAATGCAGCCATGGAAAAAGCGCAATTACTTGCCCGATTGGAACATGCTAAAGCCTATAATGAAGTTGATAAGGTGTTGAAATTTTCAAGGGAGTTGAAAGAGTTGGAGGAAAGAATTGCTCTTGCCGAAGGTGCTCACCAAAATGTTTGGGCTGATATTAATAGTAGAAACAGAAGCAGAGACAGAATTGAAGTTCATGAAGCTGAACGTCGTGCTACTGAAACTAGAAGAAAAGCATTGTTGGAAAATACAAAGGCAGCAGCAGCAGCAGCAGCAGCAGCAGCAGGAAATACTATTACTACAGCTTTATCAACCAAAGAAACGTAAATGTGTTTAATTATCTATATAAAAGTCTTATATACTTATTCGTTTTTTTTTTTTTTTTTTTTTTTTTTTTTTTTTTTTTTTTTTACATAGAGCTACTGATTCGTCCTTGATGCCCGTGGAAGGAACAAGTAAGCCTTTGGCAAAATTGGTTACCTTGAGTAGAGATGCTTTGCATGTTGGAGAAGCTACATCTCATCAAACCGATTATGAAAAACTTGTTAGTAGAGTAGCATTGGAAATCCATATTGAGCTTTTGGAAGAGAGTTCTGCTTAAAAAATTGTAAAATATATATTAATAAAGTAATTCGACTGAAAAACAATGCCATTGTGATTGCGAAATGGTTACATATTGTAACTTGATAATGGGGATCAAATTCTGACATTTAGGATACAGCACCTCTTTCTCTAAGGATTTTTTCAGCTGATTAAGACATTTAAAGTAATTACTTTTTTTTTAATAAGTTGTTTATTCAGACGTATTTCTATATAATCATACTTTTTGCTTTTCTTTTTATATCATAGATATTGTTTCACCATGGATCTATTTTTCTTTATTTGTCAATTTGAAGCATATTCGTGTGACTTTTTTAATAGCGAATTCCATTAATAAAGGCTCTTCTTGCAGTGTACATATTGTTTATTGTTTTGATACTCATATATTTTAAATTAAACTCTTTCCTCTTATTGTGCTGATTAAATGGTAATTGACTTTATTAATCATAACATTCAATATAACTTATGTTTTAAGGGGGAAAGGAACAGTCTGTAGTTACTCAAGATATCAAAATATCATGTCATAACAGTGTTATTAAGGGCAACGGTGCCAAATCTAACGATGGACATCCATGGAGAAATTGGAAAATAACATTAGTAGCAATGGACGGGGAAAGAGAAGTAAAAGGAAAGTTATCTATGATTTTGGACCATGTTGAATATATTCTTCATCCAACATTTGAGGAACCACGTCGAGGTTTGTTCAAAGTATGATTTATATGTATGTTGTGGGATAGTAAATATTTCGTTTGTGTCTAGTCAAAAAGGAAGAACCTTATATTTTACAAGAAAAAGGATGGGGCGAATTCGATATGCGTGTGGTTTTATATTTCACAGACAATATCACTGATCCACAAGTACTTTTATTTGATCTGAATTTTGCATTAGCCACTTATTCAATTACACACAGCGTAGAATTTCCTAATGCATCTCCAGAACTCGTTAAATTATTATCCAGAGATCCTTCATCATCATCTTCATCTACCTCAGCATCAGCACCATATGCACCGCGCAAGGGAGGAAAGAAACCTGCTCCCAGTTCTTCGACACATGATAATAGACAAGCTAAAAAGAAACCTATTAGTTCTAGCCCTCATAGTAAAACTGCAAAGAAAGCAAAACCTGAATCAAAACCATCTTCTTCGTCTATATCCTCCAAGAAATTGAGAAAATCATCCGTTTCTTCCTCTTCGCCTGCACCAGCACCTGCTGTCATAACAACACCACAATCTCCAATTTATGATCCATCACTGTCTGATTATTCCACGCATTCCTCACCTTCCCTTATTGCCACATCGACTCCCGAATTACAACTTGAAGAGGATATAAAAGTGATACATAGTCGATCTTCTTCAGATAGTTCCAACAAAAATGTCGATCATACTTACAGAATAGCAGATGTTTACAATTTGAATCCAATTCACCATGCTAAAATAGATAAACGATTACGAGATAAATGGGATATTCCTGATGTAGGTTGTGTTACGAAGTAAAGAGAAACTCAATTAAACATTTTTTTTTTCAAATAGATTAATATGATGGAATTAGCCAAAAGAATATATAGAATGTCTCCAGATCAAACTCACGAATTTAGAAATTTAATATTTGATAATACACCACAAGGAATTCAAACAGTGATTGATCCAGGTTTGTTATTTATATATATATATATATATATATATATATATAATATGAACATAACCTAATTTATACAATTATAGATGGAAGTGTTGGTATCGATCTTTATTCCTTAGGAAAGCCTTTATTGGAAAAATTATGGGATTTTGTAGCAGACATGGCATCAGATGATAATGAATCATTTACATCGCAAGATCATCATGAAAGTGATTTAGAATTTGATAGCGATGTAGAATTAGGGGAATACAAAAGTGATGATAACAATTTAAATTTTACAAACAACAATTATTCGGATATTGACGAACCTGGATTCCATAATTATACAGATCAAAATACCAAACACGCTAATGGATATCATTATACTACAACAGAAAATGGATATCATGATAATTCTGATATGGATATACAAGATGATGATGATGATGATGATTATTAGTTTTTAATTTATTAATAAAATTACAATGATACGTTAAGAAAAAGAAGAAGAAGAGGAAGAAAAAAAAAGGGCCAGCCTAAATCACAATTATTTAATATTACATACAAAGGGACTAGACATCTTTCCAAATGTTTCTTTCTGTGTTTTGAGTGTAATAATATGAAGAAGACAACGTAATGTCATCTTTAGTGATTGTTTGTTGATGTAAGGATAGATCTTTTACTGTTAATGGTATGTAGTTAGAGTATTGAATTGGAGGTGATGATGTTACAGGAGAAAGTGAGCTAAAAGTAGATGAGGCCGATGCTGAATATGATGATCTATTACTACTTGTTGATTCAGATCGATTTAATGCAGACGAAGAGTATGAAAGACGATGCTTCTGTTCATTTAATGCTGTTTCTAGAGCATTGATTCGTATATTGGCTGCTACTAATAACTTTTCAAGTTCGCAATGGCAATGCGATGTATTAGATGCTAAATGTGTTGACTTAGTGTCGCAACTGTATGTATGTTGTGATGTTTTTTCATTATAGGTGGCAATTGGCTTTTGGTGCATTAAAACTGTGATTTTTTCTCGTAATAATGTATTATCTTTCTCCACATACGAAAATGCTGATACCAAGTCTTCAATTTGTTGATGTAGTACTAGTGTTTCATTAGCTTTTGCTTGTTGTAGTTGCAGAGTATCTTCGAATGATGATAGCATTGTCGAAGGTTTCTTTGATTTGGACTTTTTCATTGTACCAAACCAGTCTTTCAATTGCTTCAATGGCTTGTTGCTTATTGATTGATGTGATAGGGGATTGTTATTCTCTTGTATAATACAATTATTGCGTTTATTTTCTTGTAAAATATAGTATTTTTCTTCTAGAGCGTTCAATTTAGACCTTGTTACAATGCTACCAAATTCAATAGAATCTTGAATAATTAAATCGAAATTATTTAAATGATGGTCAATAAGCTTTGTTGATAAATAATCCATAATATCTTCAAATTCCGAAAGAGCTATAATTCGAGAAGTCGATTTTTTTAATAAGGATAAAGCTATTCGCATCACAGTTTCCGTAACGCCTTCAACAAACATAATATCATATATACGATAGATTAATGGAAGCGGAAAAATATAAGCAAAAACAGTTAGGAACCATTGAGATGCATACATTTGAGTATGTATGCCCTGAAGACTTAGAAAGGAGTGTAATTCAGGTATTTGCTCTAGTAATAACACATCAAATTGAAATAATTGAAGATGAAGTCCTTCCATGCCAAGAGTAAATAGAGTTCTTATTTTATACGTTTCCATTAAACTATAAAATCTTAGTTAATAATCCTATAATGCACATCAGAAACAATATATTTATTTACCGTACAAATACACAAAATGCATCTTCTTCAGACATCTATATTTATAAATTGTTAATTCAAAACGTTGCTTCTTGCTTATTTTACGCTTACATTAAGTAACAAGGGACCATCCAAGAATGCAAGACCCTGACAATAGCCCAATTCGGCATCATACAAACTATAAGCACGCAATACACGTTCCAATGCCCTTTGGCCACTTTCTTTACAAAACATTTCCGAATTAGGAAATGTTCTTGATACATCTCTTTGAATTAACTTTTCGTATGGTGAGGGTTCATTCTTTAACTGTTGATATAAAGGTTCTAGATGTAAAGAATTGGAATTGGATAATGCTTTCCACACAGTTCCTCGCATATAGCTTGGTTGAATACCCGCCCTGAGGTTTGAAATCAATGGTAACGAAGACTGGAAATCAACTATACTATCAGCTATGGTTGACCAAAATAACTCTTGTTGATGCTTATTACTGAATTCTTTTTTGTCGTATGTATTTAATATTTTTACGTTTGCCCCTTGATTATCAAATATATCTTTATCTTGGGGAATTTTATCATTGTTTGGCTATTGAATTGAATGTCAATTGAATGTACGTATAAAAGAAATGTCTGTAAAAATTTACCTGGTTGATATGATAAACATCTTGATTTTGAGATATAAGAGATATTTCAGACAATCTAGGATACAACCGAGATAAGCCTTCATTGGTATGATTGATATTAGCTATGTCAAGTGATTTATTAAACCCTGTACTGTCTCTATTGCCCTGTAACTTTTTGCCGTTGATTTTGGAACTCATGCATGAAAAAATTGAGAAAAAATTCAATAAAAATACACAAAAATATATATATATATATATAATGTCCTTATATACTAATATGAGAAAAGCTTATTTAGTATTTTAAGATGATGGCATTTCATTCAGATGTAATAAAACTATCCTGTAAAAGCATGAGATGACAAAATATTGATTAAATCTCAGTACAAAACGAATGAGCTAGTTTGTGTATATCGTTATAAATGTTACCATATTTGAAAGTATAGCGTAAAAAAAAAAAAAAAAAAAAAAAAAAAAAAAAAAAAGAAACTCCTTTATGGATAATACACGTATGAAGGGATTTTTACCCAAGGAGTTTAGCAAGGGAGAAAAGAGAGGGGGGAATACACCCAAAAAAAAAAAAAAGGATATCCTATAAATACAAGGCATATTTTAAACGATTTTCATAAATTAACGTATTATAGTAATTATTTAATTAAGATGAGAATCAATGTAAATAGTCTATTTGGACTATTTGCTGGTTTCTTGTCATGCAATATAGTCCAAGCAGCTATAGCTATACCCAGATCATATATTGTAGAATATAGTCAAAATGATCAACATGATACCATTGATTCAGAATTAACACAATATAAAGATCTTTACCAAATTCATCACATTTATTCATCTCAAGTATTCTATGGCATGTCTTTTACATTAAAAGATGATCCAGTATCCTCGAAAGATTCTCAGCTGTTTATAAGTCCAGTTTCGTATGCTCAAACAGATAAAATTCATCCAGTATATACTCATCTTGAACAGCATCCAGTTATCAAAAATATTTACCCAATTTACGAGGTCCCTAGACCACAATGGCAACCAAATCAACGCAATGTTACATTTCCTTATAGTAATAACGATGTACAAATATACGATATTCATCAAAAGCTAAATATTAAAGGTCAAAATGTACTAGTTGGTGTTGTAGATTCAGGTATTTTTTTTTTGTTAATTATTTTATCTCCTTTTGAAGAAATAGATAGAAAAAAAAAGGGGATGGGGGGGGGGAAGATGAAAGAATATACGTTTTGTTATTTCCTAATTAATCATTTATATATATATATATATATATATATATATACATAAACAGGCATCGATTATAATCATCCTGCTCTTGGAAAAGGATTGGGTCTAGATTTCAAAGTAAAAATTGGTAGAAATCTAGTCGATCCATCTAGTGATGCAAAATATGGAATTGAATCTTTAGGAACAGATGACCCATTCGATCCTTGCAAAAACGCAGATGCCGGTAAATTTTTATATTTTTAATTTATAATTCTTTTAAAACAGCTCCTAAATAACAAAATGTACAGGCCATGGAACGCATGTTTCAGGAATAATTGCAGGATTTGATCCTGAAAAGGTCGAATCATAATAAATATTAAAATTTGATTTTCTATTGACTCTTATTTATAGAACTTTACTGGAATTGCTCCTAACGTAGATTTAGCTATGTTTCGAGTATTTGGTTGTGAAGGTGGTGCTGGTGAAGATACAATTATAAAAGCAATGGAAATGGCATATGAAGCAGGTAAATCAAATTCAATTTATTTAATATACATGATGTAATAACTATTTAAACCAAGGCTGCAAAGTCATTAATCTCAGTCTCGGTATAGAGAATAGTTGGCCAGAAGATGCAATGGCTGTTGTAGCAGAGCGTCTTTCAAAGCAAGGTGTTATTGGTAAATATTTGTTTATTGTTTGATCCTATATACTAATATGGGAGCATATCAACAGTTGTCGGAGTAGCTGGCAATCAAGGCAGTGATGGTATTTACTCTCAAAATTCACCTGCTTCTGGTAAAAATGTTATTGCATCTGCATCAATTGATAATTCATTTTATCTTTCAGATGTTGTTCAATTCGATATAATTGCTGATGAATATTTCCGTGAGTTGTATTAGATTAAATACAATTAAAAAACTATACTGATTTATGCGTATATAGCTAATTTTCCGTCATCTACTACTCTGTCTTTTCCTAGTGGCACAATTGCAACTATTTTAACCGAGGATAATTCAGTTCCCTTTGGTTGTAAAAATGATACAACTATTACTTCAGAAAATTCTAAAGGAAATATCTTGTTCTTGAAACGTGGTTTATGTACATTTAGCGAAAAATTAGAAAAAGCAAAGCAAGTGGGTGCTCTTGCAGTTCTCTTTTATGATCCCGATATTACATCTAAAACTGTAGTTATAGCTAAAACTGAAGAAGGTGATTTACCTTGTGCTGGTATCGAGTTGAAAGTTGCAACCCGTATAATTCAATATATGCAAACAAATGGCCCAAAAAGTACTATCCAAGTTGAAATCCCGAAAGAACAAAAAGTTATTTTCCCTGAAACTGCTGGTCGTATATCTGAATTCTCTAGTACAGGTCCAAATTATGAGTTGGATTTGAAGCCTTCACTTACAGGTATTGGTGGTGATGTATATTCTACTTTGCCGTTGCATATTACAGATGGCTGGGGCGTTAAATCAGGAACTTCAATGGCATCTCCACATGTAGCTGGCGCTGCTGCATTGTTGGTTAATTATTATGCAGAACAAAAGATTGACGTTACATCAAAATTTATTATGGAGAAATTACAAAACCATGGTAGATTGATAAAGTCTGATAATGGAAGAATTGAAAATCCTGTAATACAAGGAGCAGGACTTATTCAGCGTATGTAGAAATGCACAGTTTAATAATATTCTAAATGTTTAATTTTTGGCACACACACATATATATATATATATATATATATATTAATGCTTGTAGCATACGATTCTATCAAAAGTCAACTACATATTTCTCCTGCACAAATAAGTTTCAATGATACAGCATCTACAACAGAATACAAGACACATATATTAAATATCGTCAATTCAGATAA
The DNA here is from genome assembly GCA_016758945.1 of Mucor plumbeus. Taxonomy (NCBI): domain Eukaryota; kingdom Fungi; phylum Mucoromycota; class Mucoromycetes; order Mucorales; family Mucoraceae; genus Mucor; species Mucor plumbeus. The sequence goes on from JAEPRC010000009.1 coordinate 29,372, forward strand.
TTCACCTATAAAAATATCATTAAAAAATATTCAATCGCAATCAATTCAATCCTATGCCAATATATCTAGCTTTATTCCAACTGAGCCAGTTATTAAAAATGGAACAGTCAGTGTTGATCTTGAATTCTCATCTAAAATCATAAATATACCTGCCATGTCTGATATCAAGATCAATGTTAAAGTTATTTTACCTGACCAAAATAGCCTCAAATATCATTATCAAATGTATGGTGGCTTTATTGAATTAACCAATATCCAGACGAAGCAAAGCTTAGCAACTATACCTTATTTTGGAATTCTTGGAAAGATGATTGACGTGCCTGTATTTGACAAAGGATATCCTTATTTAGCTATTTTCAATGAAACCGATTCCAAACTCAATCCCACCGATTCTTATGTTTATGACATAAACAGAAAAGTCAGCACTAAACCAGCCATTGTGATTCGGTTATTATCTGGTACTTCAAATATTGAAGTTAATGTTTATAAATCTGACGGTACACTAATGGGTCAAATGGATGGCGGGCCGTGGGTTTATCAACAACGAAATAAATTATCAGAGGAGAATTATGATACAAGGATCGCATGGAATGGCAAAATAATCGCATCAGATGAATCAACACAAGCCCCAGATGGTGAATACTATCTACAACTGAAAGCATTAAAGCATTTTGGTAATGCAGAAAATGCTTTGGATTGGCAAGAATGGAAATCAGGATTAATTCAATTAAGATCTTGAGTTGTTTTTTGATCGGAATTTTCTATTTTCCATGTTTCCTAAATTTCAAAAACGTATAAAAGGTTGCTTCCCGAGGAAATAAAGTAAATTTATCTATCTTTTCTTTTTTTCTTTTTTTTTTAAAAAAAAATAAAATAAATAAAATAAAAAAACAATAATGAAAATATCATTATTATCAACTGCAATTTTATTCTATTTAACTAGTATAAATGCTGAACAACAACAAGATGAATATTTAAATTCAATTTTATCAAACCCAAAATTCAAACCAAATACATTGGGCAATGTTATTCCTGGTAGATTTATCATTGAATTTGAACAAGATTTTAGAGGTTCATCGCTTCAATTTGTAAATGATATTGAATCAAAAATCAACATTAATCCTCGTATTAAAATGAACATTGCGCAAGATTATAACTCATCTCCATCGTTATTCAGAGGCGTTTCTATTTCATTAGATCAAGCTAATCCACAACTTGTAAAAAGAACTGAACAAGAAAAAGAACTACATATGCAATCAATTGAAAATACTGTATTACGGAAAATATTAGAACAGAATCGTGTAAAACATATCTATCCTGTCACTGAGATTCCTAGACCAAATGTGCAAAATATGTCGCCCAATTTGGAAGCATACGCAACTGATCAAGATGGTCAGATTATTCCTAAAAGTCCAAAAATACAATTACCTAATAATGGTATTTCGCTGCCTTTTACACATGCCATGACCCAAGTAGACAAAGTACATGATAAATTCAAAGGAAATGGTATAGTGGTCGGAATAATTGATTCGGGAATTGATTATCGTCATCCAGCTTTTGGAAGTGGATTTGGTCCAGGTTTTCAAGTTAAATTTGGTTATGATTTGGTTGGTGATCAATTTGATTCAAGGGATCCTCTTACTATAAATCAAAGAAACACTCCATTGGATACTTGTGAAGGCGGAAATGGTAAAGTCTTTTTTTTTCTGTTATAAAAAATAAAATAAATAATAATAAAAAAAAAAAAAAAAAAAAAAAACTAACAAATCAACAGGTCATGGAACGCATGTAGCTGGTATTATTGCCGCCAATGACCAAATGTTTGTATGTTTGTGCACTAATGCATAAAAAAAAGAGATTATCTAACCTTAAAAAAAAATACTATAGAACTTTACTGGTGTAGCTCCTGAGGTTACTTTGGGTGCTTGGAGAATCTTTGGTTGTGATGGTGCTACTTCAAACGATTTAGTTATTCAAGCCTTAATCAATGCTCATGAAGTTGGTTGTGATGTTATTAATCTTAGTTTGGGTAGCACTAGCAATTGGGCAGATGATCCAGCTGCTATTATCGCAAATCGAATTGCAGAAAGTGGCTCAATTGGTAATGTATCAGTGCAACAAGCATACTTATTCTTTTGATTTGTACTCAAAGTATAAAATATAGTGATTGCTGCTGCTGGAAATGATGGATCTCAAGGCGCTTTCTTTATTTCTTCTCCTAGTACTGGTACTGGGACTGTTGCAGTTGCATCAGTTGATAATGATTACAATCTTCAACAAGCTGTACAAGTGGAAAATGGAGCTGAATATGGTGAGTTTGTAGTACTTTCGAACCTTTATTAGGTTACTAATGATATAATTTTATATGTGTAGCATATTCGTTATCTAGCAGCACTAAAGAATTCCCATCAGGAAATTTGGTCAATTACATTAATTCCGAATCAACGGAAGATGCTTGTCAAGGAACAAGGCCCGATAACTCTCTTGAAGGCAAGCTTGTGCTTGTTCAAAGAGGCAGCTGTACATTTGATGAAAAAGCTGCCCTTGTTGAGCAATACGGTGGTACTGGTATTGTTGTTTATGATAATATAGATGAACCTGGATTCATGCCTCAAACATTGCAATCAAAGTTACCCTTTACATCTATCTCTATGAATGCAGGAAAAGAACTGAAGCAAATGTTAAATAATAATTCTACTCTTGCTAAAGATGGCGTTTATCTCAATTTTCAAACAGAATTGACTCCTCAAAAAATACCCTCGGCTAGAAAAGTATCTTCATTCTCTAGTGTTGGTCCATTATTCGATATGAGCTTAAAGCCTGATCTTGCTGGCCCTGGTGGCTATATTTTCTCGACACTGCCAATTCCCAACGGCGGTTATGGCTTATTATCTGGTACCTCAATGGCCGTCCCTTATATTGCAGGCGCATATGCTTTGTTTTTGGAAGCTCATGGCAAGAATATTACTTCTAATTACCTCAAAGAGCATTTCCAAAATTACGCTAAACCATCGACAACTGCACGTAATACTCGTCTTGATAACCCAGCTCGCCAAGGAGCAGGTTTGATCCAATGTAAGTATACTGACCTTTATTTTTACATGAATACACAATAACGCTTATCATTTAATAGTGCTCGATACTATTACCCAATCTGTGCATGTCTCTCCAGGATCCATCAGTTTCAATGACACTGCTAATATCAAGCCTCAAATGCTGAAAATCACAAACCCTTCCAGCGATACAGTAACTTATAGAGTAAAACATCTTCCCAGTTTAGCTATCTCTCCCTACAACACAACATTGCAAGGCTATGCGCCACTCAGCCCTATAAAATACGCTTTAGATACTGTCGTGGCAGAAATGGAACTTTCCTTTACAGAAATAACGTTAAAAGCTGGAGAGTCTGCTGATCTAAACTTGAAAGTGAAACGCATTGGAGGCAATTATCATGATGAGCCTTATCCCATATATGGTGGCTATATCCAATTCGAACCTGTTAACAATGCCGTACTAAAATCAATCCAAGTTCCCTATGTTGGTATTCGAGGTTCACTTGCTGAACTTCCCATTTTCGATACTGATTTCCCTCGTCTCATGTTGACCGAAGACACAAGAGTATTTGAAACAGTTATTGAAGGAGACAAAACTGTCACTGGATTTGTTATTGAAAGATCTAATTTTGCATCATCTTTCGTTACATCCGTATTTCGTTTACTCACTGGCACACCTCATATCATTACTGAAGTATTAGATGCTAATTTAGCTACAATTGGTGTCTTTTCTGAGGATTTTTATTTGTCTAGAAATACAATGCAAGAATTTAACTTTATTTTCACACAACGTTGGAACGGTACTGTAATTCCCACAGGAAACAGTAAAATAGGTGATGCAGTTGCTGTAAAGCCTGGTTTGTATTTTTTGAGATGGAAGGCTTTGAAATTAATGTCGGATGCTTCTCAACCTGGAAGTTGGTTTACAGAGATTTCTCCACCTATTTTAATTGAAGACTAATTTGATATTAGTTTTGTTCTATAGTAATTTTTAAGTTTCTTTATATTCTCTACTAAAATAATAAACAAAATTTAAAAAGTTATTTGTCATTCAAGATAGTGTGAGATGTGCAAAATTTCAAGGGTTTGGTTGTCTTATGCATATAAAAATGGCAACTGTTTAAACCCCCCCAATAAATGCAAGAATATGCTCAAGATACGGCAGCATGTTTATATAACGACAGATGCTCGTTGTTTTAGGATATGAGATTCAGATAAATTCTCTAGATATAAAAGTAGCTAAAAGCTGAATAAATAAAGAGGTTCTTTTTTTTTTTTTTTACTTAAACCTAAATTAAATTCTCTACATGAGAAGCAGTTTCTATTTGCTCTATAAACAACTTCAGTTTGAGTTTTGGATACTGTTACAGTTGTAGTATACGTTTCAAAATTTGCAGCCTATTTAGATCGATATTCATTAATTGTAAGCAGTTTCTTCAATCAAAAGACTTTTTGTAAAAAAAAAAAAAAAAAAAAAAAAAGGGCTCGGAATTTTTTCATAACTAAATATGTTATGAAGAGTTTTAGACAAGTAAGCTTGGTTGTTAATTATTAAAAAGCAATGGTATAGTTTGATTTATAGGGATATGAAATTCAAAGTTTTTATTTTTTTAATTTTTTTAGGGTAAAACGTTGTGGATCTACTGTTTCTTTGACTGTTGCACAATACATTACAGTTCCAGTGTTATCTACAGCCAAGAAATTTCTCAGTTAGTAAAACTAAAAGCATCTTGGTAATATCAAATAGAAATTTACCACTCTATTGCTCTATATTGCTTCATGAATGGTCCAAAATGATAGAATGTTTGAAATAAATTTAATGCAAATTCAGGTGGTAATCTAAATTCAATGTCCCCTTTTTTTTTGCAGCTTATTAAAACCTCTTGACATTTTTTTTCAAGACATTTCTTGAATAATCATATAATTTAATCATAAACTAATAGGCCTCTATTAGAGAAATTTTAATGGCGTATTTGGTGGTGGCAATTTTCAACCAACTGATCTCCAAAAAATATTGTTAAATTAACTGAAATAGCAGTATTTGATATTACCATAAAAGTCAAAAATTCAACTACAAAATATCAGAATAAAAGCTTGGAAATTATGTGTCCCAAAAACTTGGGTTTTATATATATATATATACAGTGTTATATCAGTAAAAAAAAATCAACTTGAAAAATTCTTTAGACATATTTTATTGGTATTTGCTTATTACTGTAAAGCATTGAGGTCAATTTGGATTTGATCATTGTAAATAAATTGAAGATAATGCATTAATTAGTACCTATGGGATGGAAGCAGTGGTTTGAGGTACGTCTTTAGTCGTACAAACGTCAGAAATCACCAAATACAAGTATTTGAAAAGAGGAAGTTTTGAGTAATTTTAGAGCAAAATTGAGAGCGTATGTTTTTTTATTATTATTTATTAGATGCATTTGATAATTGATATTCATTATACTCAATATCTGGCATGCATTATGCAACATTTCAATTTAGGGTTGGCTTTAAATTAAAGATATCTGGGTTTATAAGGTTGTAAGCAACAACAGCATCAGCAGACATGAGAGAATATCAGTTCATTTAAAACCTTAGATAAAAAATAAAAGACCTACTGCCTTGTACACATATATAACATAACTTGTTTGAAATATATCTCATAATTTAAGTAATGATTATATAATATGGATTGTACCTGAAAAATAATATAAATATACTACTGATCCCTTACATTTTGACTCGTTTTTGAGCTTCTTGGCTCGTGCGGACAGAATCAATTCAGGTACCCACACTTGATTAATTGTAAATTATTTGTTTGTAAATATAAAACAAAATATGATACAATATATATATAAAGATGGCTTTTTTTTTTTTTTTTTTTTTTTGTAATTGCCAAGCTGAAATAATCTAAAAATAATAACGAAAATCTATTTGATATAGCTTTGAAAACAAAGTTCTCCAAAAATAGCATCAACATCTGTATAATTTTGAAAACATTCGTGCATTTAGTCAAAATATGCTTGTACAAATGTAGAATTCGATATATAAAAAAAAAAAAAAATTTTACTATGCAATTATTTAGGAGAGCAATAGTATATTTGTGTGTCAGATTAAAAGGGATACTTTATGCATGAATCGCACGTTTATATTTTCATTCTTGTATATGTAACAACATGATTTATTTTAGAAATAAACATTTGAAAGGGTTCATGGAAGTGATGTCACATTTTGTTAGAATAGAGTAATTTTGTAAGGTGTTCTATATACGGCCTTATACTTTGATATGGTATGTTAATAGTTGTTAATGTCTTTGTCGTCAATGTCGCCCAATAACAATGTATAGTACACATGAAGTAAAATACAATGCGATCGGAATAAATGCTTAAAAATAAAAGAAAAGGGGTCTCTCTGTTTTTTTTTTTTTTTTTTTTTTTTTCGTTTTCTTTCTGAAATTGGCTTAGATGATGAAATATGCATAAGAAATGTTAGGTTAGAATCATTTGATATGTTTGTATGCTACACAAAAAACGTTTTATTTCAACTCAGTGATATTTTGAATGATTGTGTAAAGAAGAGGGGGAGAGAGAGAGAGAGGAGGAGGAAGAGAAGAAAAGCGGTAAAATAATCAAAAAAGATTGGAACTATTCCAAAACAAACGTATCCCCCCCCCCCCTCTTCATTGTATATTTTCTAAGTCTCCTCTTCTCTCTGTGTGTATCTTACTCCCCTAAATTTGGTGTAAAATGTATGGTTCTCCTTGATTCTAATTCCCAGCCTTTTGTTTACTCTATATATTTTGTTTTTACTATAAAAGCATAAAACTAATTAACATTTGATTCTTGATTTCTTTCTTCTTTCTCTCTCTTTCTTTTTATTTTATAAAATATCTTTTTCGTGCTGGTTCACGTTATCCTATACATATACATACACTCACATAAAAATTCCCCATTCCAAAATCCTTTAAAAGCACAATGATGAGCCTTAGTTTAAATAAACCTTATCCAACTTCAACAAGCGCTACCAGAAGAAGAACACATCTTAAACCAAGTCAAGTTGCTGTATTACAAGAAACGTTTGTTACAAATACATTACCTGATGCTGCTGTTCGATCTCAATTAGCTCATGAATTAGGTGTAACTGAAAGAACTGTTCAAATATGGTTTCAAAACAGAAGAGCAAAGGCTCGTAAATTAGAAGCAAGTAGCGGTGGCTCAATGTCTTCTTTAGTACCAAATGTAAGAACTGGTTGGATTGAATTACCAAAGCCAATTCAGCAACAACAACAACAACAACAACAACAACAAACCCACCATCATTATCGTCACCAATCAGAGCAATCTCATCATCATCAAAACCATCAATTAGAACAACATGATTCCAATCCTTTCCGTTCTTTAATGTCAACTGAAACTTATGAAAATGAACCTACAATCAAACGTAGACCAAGATCATGTTCAAAGCCTGAAAAAACTTCAAATTTCATGTTATCAACGCCACCTCAAAGAGCCATGTCGGAAGGTATGGGCCGAGTTGAGATTAATCAAGGTAAATCTTTCCCTTTTTTTTCATTACCCCTTAATTTTTACTAACACACTCTCAAAATCTAGATCCCAAACCAATCATTTCATTCCCAGTTCAAGGCATTCGAATTGGCACCTGGGCAAGATTTGCAAGACAAATTACTAGTAATGAATGGGATTTATTCTGCTTTAGTGATCCTACTGTACGTCAGTTGATCTGGCAAGTTCAAGACGGTGGACATCAATTTAGAATTGAAGTTGATTTTGAAAATATTCAACAGATCCGATTAGGTCAAATTCAAAATGACATTGGTCAACTTGATATTGACCTTGAACCTAAATCAATTATATCTTTTTCTATGCGTAGAAATGGTATTGATCAAGATTGGGTTAGATGTAATGATTTTACTGAAAATCAACAAGCAAGTAACTTTGACGCTGGTTCTCATGCTCTTCAAGGTTCACATGATAATCTACGACAATCTTTATTGGAATTGATTTCTCAAGCACCGGATTTAGCTGCTAAACTTGTCATTATTCCAGATAATAATTATCTTTGTCGTGATTTGACAATTTCTCCCTCAGCCACACCAGAACCATCATTTAGTAATATGAATTCTGTAGCTGCTGCTGCTGCTGCTGCTGCTGCTGCATCTTGGTTAGTTGATCCTGCCAAGAACCCCTGGAACCCCTACTTTCAACAGCAATCTTATGATTCTTCTTCCTCGTGGACTTATTTGAACATGCTTCAACAACAACAACAACAACAACAACAGCAGCAGCAACAACAACAACAACAGCAACAACAGCAACATCCAGAACAAGAAAATGGCCATTTATTGACCAATCAACATCAACATCATCAAAACAATGTTGTAATGAATAGTTTCTTGTGATTACTTATTTTATTGTAGTACTGTTTCAAAGTTTCCAAAGAAAAAAATAAAATATAATTAACCAGTTGTTCAATATAATCAAATGTTTGTTTGTTTGTTTGTTTGTTCGTCTGTTTGTTTGTTCGTCTGTTTGTTTGTTCGTCTGTTTGTCTGTTATATTTTTTTATACTCATTTATGAACCCAATCATACTTCAAACAGTCCTTGGGAACTTGATTTTTAGTACGTGTTGCGCGACTGGAAAATCTTTGTATTTGTATTTTTCACTGTACAGTATGTCAACTACACCAGAATATAATGATTCGCATCGATTGTTTATGCAATCAATGCTGTCCAAAAGAATTGTAACTGAAGAAGAAGCAATAAGTCTATATGAATCAGTTTGCAATATTACATCTAGTAAGATGAAATATACCAAAAAAAAAAAAAAAAAAAAAAAAAAATACGAAAAGAGCACTAATCATTAATTCCTAGATCCTCAAACTGTCGAATTTCCCATATTTATTTCTATATTGAATAAAGAATTAGATACACTAGATTATGCCCTTCGATTATCTCGAAATGAACAAGATGGCGATATGTATTTAATCATGGTCAACACAAATCAAGATGCCGTTACAGAATTAGCTACAATGTTTACAGCAGTCGATATGGCCTTTATCCGTGAATTGGTATAGGATTTATATGTGTATAAACACAAAGAAATTTTATTGATCTTTTACTTTTCATTAGTTTGATTTAATCATTAAAGCAGATAATGAAAACTTTGGTATTTCTGCATTAACAGCTGTACATTTAGGTGGCAAAATGACCCCAAAAATTACCGCTAAAGATACACAAACCTTATTAGACAAATTAGTAGAGGAACAATGGATTGGAATTGAACAAGGGAATTATTATTTAACCACTCGCTCGATTGCAGAATTGCAAGATTATTTCAAACGACAATTTGGGGAAAACATTATGGAATGCATATTCTGTTTGGACATGGTCACAATGGGTGAACATTGCGCTAATGCTCAATGTAGTGTTCGACTTCATAAACACTGTGCAAATAGTCAATTCAATAACTCTATTGACCCCAGATGCCCTACTTGTAATAATAGATGGTCTCGAGATAGTACGTTCGGCCTTGGTTTACCTAAAGACTCTTAATTTATATATCTTTCCTTTAACTGTACTTTTAAAAAAAAAAAATTGATGAGACACTTGATAAAATAATAAAAATATATATAGAAATATTATCAAAAAATGCAATGAAAACAGTTTTAAGGATCAATCTCGCAACTCTGGCTCGCTAAAACTTCTTAATGCCATTTGGAAGGTAATACTTTTTTTCCCCTTTTATTTGTTACAAATATATGCATTATAAAGCGCCAAAATTATTGAATATAAGTATAACTCTGATTCATATCTTCATTTTAATATAGATAATCACACCACATCCTTAATCCATGATACAAAAATCTCCTTCATATCGAGGTTGTTTCGGTTATATTGAGGGACCTTAATATCGAGATTTGACTGTATATCTAAATACAACTTCATATCACCAAGCCAAAAAATAAATTGTCTATTATGCGCGTAGCAGACATCTCACTCAATTAAAACTTACCTTACACTGTTGTCCCTTTTTTTTCCGTTTCACATATTGTACTTACAGAATGAATATAATTTGTTAATTACAATTATAACATTACTATTACCGTCTTTGATTTTAATGCAATTTTACTTATTAAAATAATCTAACTAATAAAATTAATTAGCGTAACATGTAATTGTTGTAAAGTGTTTGCCGCTGTTATACATATGGAAGCGATCCCGTTTATAAAAAGGCATGGTAAAGTATGTTTCGTTATAATACATATACACATTAACAATTTGAGAAAATGTTAATTTTCTTTTGGATTGCCGTATATTTGCATTTAGTCTAATATTTGAGGGAGGTAAAAAATGTTATTGTGTGAATATAATAAAATCCACCATTGCCATGCAACATATTGCATGCTTGAAATGATAAAAACCACAAATAACGAGATGTTCAAAGAATTTGTTCTCCTTGAATTTAATAAAAAATGTAATTCCTTATTCCTCATGAATATACAAGAAACTTTTGTAAATCCAATGAAAGTATTATTGGAATTCAACAAAACTACGATATTTTACTACCCTGCTTCAAATTACAATAATGAATTGTTCCATTTACAACTACAGTACTATATTTTCTAATTTAAACATCCCCTACATACCATTGCATTGCAAAAAAAAATAATAATTTCGGCGGATTTTCTTTGAACTTTCATACATCTCAGGTGTGGCGGCAGTTTAAATACAAAATTTTCTAATGATGAAAAAATTGGATAAAAACGATCCTAAATTTTTAAAATGCAAAATTAACAACAAACATGTATAGTAACGTGGCTAGCTTTATTAAGTAATCTCAACATAAAATTTAATTTTGCATCTAATAGTATATTTATTGAAAATGTGTCTCACCAAAAATTCTGTAAAAAAAGCAAAAACATAAAAATTAGTTTTTAGTGATTTTAAAAATAAGTTTATAGTTAAATTTTAAAGTTAGTGCTATAGAAAAATAACGCAAAAAAATACCTATTATTTGAAATATTATTTGTCGCTCTAGCTCTATGTTTCATAGTGTTATTAGCTTTTTTCGAAAAAGTCAAATTTTGGACGAGGGTATACAAGGAGAAAATGATGTTTTTTTCGAGATTAATTTTATAATAAAATATGATAAAACCAAGTAAAAGAATTATTTTTGGATAATAAACTATATGTTTAAACGGTTGCTATCTCGAGTTATAGTCCATCAAAGCAGCGTTTTTGCATGCTTTTAATGGAAATAGCTTTATAAATAGTGTATGAGGTACATTGGGATTTTTGCTAGAATTATTTTTCTTTCTTATATATCTGTTTTAAAATATCAATCTTTGAGATAACTTCAAAATTGCAAGAGTTATCAACAAAAATTAAATTTTGTAGTAATTTTTTTTTTTTTGGTATTTTAAGGTACAGTCCGCATAAAACGGAGTTTGATAATTTAGGTCCCGTAATTTGAGCCTGATATGTAGTAAATTTGTTCTTTGAAGGGGTTTTCTGGTGCAACCTTTAGGGCAACGTTGTAAAAAGTATTCTAATATACAAACTCTGTTCTCCTGTGCTCTCAGAGCACATGGATGTGCTCAAATGAGATGGTCAATAGGCTCATAAGGTCATCGATGCGCTCATATGAGAGTATCTAAAATATTGACTGAAAAGTTAATCAATGTAAAGTAAAATCAATCCACTTTTGACATACCATTAGACTGTATTTTCGATATAGATTTAGGCATATTGATCGTACTACAGTCGAACCTCAACTTAAGGGCGCCAGTGGCTTCTTTTAAAAAGTCTCTTATATAGAGGGCCTCCCTTAAATCAAATTTAAAACACAGATTAACTTCAATTTTAAGAAAGGAATGAAGGCATCTTACATAATCATACCACATCCTTAATCCATGATGGTAATGATGAAATTGACGATATGGAAGAAACAAACAATGTTATTCCAGTAAATGAAGAAAATTTCTAGCAAGTTTTGGTAATGTTTATGTTACTTCAAACTTTGTTGCTACAAATAATGAAGATTTCAAAATACTTTAAGATATGGCAGATTTCTACTTACGATATAAAAAACCCGTAATACAATGTAGATGCAATCAAATTACATTAAATGGGTTTTTCTCAAAAGATTAGAAAACGTTTTCAGTATTTACATCTAGTAAAAAAAATTTGTACCTAAAACTGTTCTTTTTTTAATTTTAGGGCAGATAATATTATACTAAAATAAGGGATATGTGGAAAGAAAAAATTCCCTTAAACGGAAATTCGAAATAAGAAATTTTAAGCTGTAAAATTTGTCCATCAGTCTTCGGTGGATACAAAAACCTCCTTTATATCAGATGTTTCCGTTATATTGAGGGACCTTATATCGAGGTTCGACTGTACATTTGAAATAACATTGGGACTTCAATTTAATATATCTATAAATAGTATATTTCACTATATGGAGTAAATTTATATACGTTGCTCCTTATGGCTATAAACAGTGGTTTGTATTCAATTATATCTGTCTACTTATTTCTATTGTAGTATTATACCATAGTATAATTCCAGACTTTTCTCATATCGATAATCATAAATTAATGGGCAATTTTAACAGTATTAGTAATTCTAATTTCCATAGAATCCATACTGCCATGCAATATCGCAACATGACATTTGCGATTTGCCTTGACTGGGTTATTGATGAATAATCCTTAAGGTATATCTGGATAATTATTCTCATGATATGATTTAGAGAATTATGCTGGCATGTCCATGAGTTAACCATAATAATTAGAAAATATAAAAGCTACCACATTTTATTTCTTAAATAAACTTTACTATCTATTTTAATTTTTTATAAAAGTTGAGAAACTGATCAGTTCTAATTTGTTCTTAATTATTGCAGTATTTTTATATTGTTGTTCAGACAATTCGGTAGTTAAAAAAGCAGGTGTCTCCACTTTCTCATTTTCACAAAGACTCGGAAGCTAAAACTATATAACTATATAAATGAACCTTAGACGTGCCTACCATTGCAATAGGAGCTCACTTGAATCCGCATTTAGCGAGAATTGATGCGTTTACTTATCTCAGTAACTGTAAATAACAGATAAGCTTTTTTGGTTCAAACTTACCAAATATACAAGGACTCATACATAGGCTAATAACCGAAATGAGTCTAGTACTTAGTACAGTATTTATTACTCATACTTATGTACATGTATATTGGTAGACCCAATTAGATTAGCATTTTTAAAGATCGTATTTAACTGTTTTCAAAAAAGTACGCAACAGAATATAGACACGCTCGGACAATAATTTTCCCAAAACACAGTGAATTATCAAGAATTTTTTTAATATAGCTTTGCCCAAGATGTGGAATTACTTTTGTGTAAAGTTGAAAGACATTTGAGTCAGAATTTCCCAAGTTAGGATTTGGTTGTTAGTGTTTTTACGGCTGTAAAAAGTAAGCTTCAGTTGGTTTTTAAATAATTTTCAAAAAGTTTTACCTAATGTAAGACCAAATTACATTATGCATTCAAAAAAAGTGTTATGTCAGAATATAGATATGAGGAACTATTTATACCAATATGATATTTATACTATTTTTTAGATAAACCCATTATATTATATGATAAACAATTTTAGATAATTAATTATAAGATATAATATTTTTATAAATATATAGAGGTATATCATTAATATGTATTTTGTATCATTGAATAAATAATAATAAGGTCAGTGAGGGAGTCTGACGTGTAGCATAACTGAAAGGATGCTACTGGTTTGTGTGTGTGTTATCATGATGTTCTGGGGTTGTGAGCATGCTTGATACGTGGTAGTGGAGCAGGCTGTTCCTCTATGGCTCTACTGTAGTTGTATTCTCAAGATATTACTATTATCATACTATTTTTGCTGAACTAGGTAGTATTTCCCCACATAATAGATTAAAAGCCATCTCATTTGAAACCATGCCATGCAATCCAAATAAGAGATTATAAATATATTATAAATTATAAACAATCAAGGGTATTCTAAAATATCAAAGATACTAAGGGTATTTATAATGTGTTGTATCATAAGTAAAAAAAACCTAAAATACATGCGAATCAAATAGAACAAGTAAGGGCTGTTCTGAACGCATGTTTGACAATCTGTTGTCAAAAACAAATTAAAAAGCCATTCTGGATTAAGTAAATCAAGAACCCAACAACTCAACAAAATTTTCAAAATTACAGAATATCTGACAGTTGATAAAACAACTGCCAAATAGTATCGATAACCAAAGAATATAAATAGAGAAGTAGAAATAGCATTTTATTGTAGATTATCCATACTTTAATAAAGAAGAATTTAAATAGTATCTCTTTTAAGCTTTTTTTTATAAAATTAACCTCTTTTCACTGCACTATTAATAAGTATCTGTATCATTTGATAATTTCATTTATATATAATCTCGTTCTCTACGTTGAATAAAATCCACCTTTTACTCTTGTCTAATTCTTATTAGTTACGATATAACAAAAAGTATACAATTCCTCTATAGATCATTGATAACTATGCAAAAATTAAAGAAATATGCCAAGATATAAGTGCGTTGATCCCATTCTGGCAAAATTTATCTTAAATTGATTAAAGAGATTTGGGTATCTAAACTGAGTTGTTATTTTTTTACATCTAAAGAACAGATCCCACTGGATGTTACGTTGCAATTTTTGTTTTAGCAAAAAATATGAATTTTTCGTCAAGATAGTCAAAATAGTAGGTGACATTACACTTTAAAACTTATAATAACTGGATTCTAAAGTGATTTGGCAAATCAACCAGAAAATAATCTAAAAAGTAAAACTGCATTATGGCCGATAAACTACAAAATAGGTTAAGCTAGCATATTAAATGACTTTTGTACAGTTTTAAATTCTGGGTTAGACTATAAAAATTTAACGAATGTTTAGCAATAAATTTTGCGTAAAATGCGATGCAAATTTTGGATGTTTTTTGAAGATACACACTAGTTTTTATAAGCCTGTTTTTAATATAAATAATTGAAATAATGGGCAGCAAAATTATCTTTCAACCGAACTATTGATGAACTTTTTAGCTGTATTTTTCGTCATAAAAGCAGGATTTTTTTCAATTCTTTTTTAAATTTAAATTTAGGATAAGGGCACACTAGTCTTTTTTGAGCAAAACCATGTATATTCTTTGTTTTTTTACGCATTTTTGTGGATATCTCTACAAAAAATCAATATTTTAAAAAAATCTCAATTGAATCTGATATAGCTTACAGAAATTTATGACAGGAATTAAAAATAATTGCTGCTTAATTTAATGAATATTCTGAAATTTGTTACAAAAAATGTTAAAAAGGAAAAAAAAAATAGATTGCGGAATTTTTTTATACTTAAATATGTTATAAAGCGTTACGAAACAAGTAAGTTTTATTATTAGCAGGTGTTAAAATAGTTTAATTTTTTGTAGAGATATGAAGGCTCAGAGTTTTAATTTTCAGGTATGAAATATCTGTAAAAATCTGAAACATTTGCACTCAAAATGTTATATCAATCGCAAAAAATAGGATATTTTCGGATACTCGTTTTTGGGTTAAACTTGAGCATCTCAGATACATAGACATATTCTTTTTTTCTTGGAATTATTTAGTGAAAAAAAGTAGTTCAGGGATGAAACGTGAAACGTGAGTCCCAGTTTTCAAAGAAAATTTTTTACCTATTATTGAGTGTTTTGTAGATATTTTATCCCTCTGTATATATGTGGAAGAGCTCAAAATGTCCTAAACGTGAAACAAAAAGATTATAATGTTCACAAGACATGTTAAATATTAATCAAAAAACCGTTTTTTATTGAGCCTTAAAAAACGCTTAACTATCAAATTAATTTGTATTTTAAATCTGGTTTATTATATCATCACATCATTGTTGTTGCAAAAAATGCTTTAATAATTTCTATTAATCATTATTAATATTATCATCGTTATTGGAAGAGGAAGCGACATCAGCGTTAGCAGCAGCAGCAGCAGCAACAGCAGCAGCAGCAGCAACAGCATTGGCATTAGCAGCATTATTATGAAAATCATGAGCAAACTTTCTGACATAATTATCTACACATTCTCTCACATTTAAATTAGGAATCAAACCATCTAAACCATTCTGAATAGTCTGTTGACAATCTTGACAAGCAAAATCATGCTCCATTAAATGTACACGAATACATTCATCACAAAAACTAGCACCACAACAAGGAGTAATTGTAGCTTCTCTCAAAAT
Source organism: Mucor plumbeus (assembly GCA_016758945.1). Lineage (NCBI taxonomy): Eukaryota > Fungi > Mucoromycota > Mucoromycetes > Mucorales > Mucoraceae > Mucor > Mucor plumbeus. The sequence continues at coordinate 45,726 of JAEPRC010000009.1, forward strand.
ACCATTACAAATAGGACATTGCAAATGCTTAGGTACTGGAATAGAGTCATACCAATCCATTAAATCACCAGCAGATGAGACACCAAGACCAATGGTAGTTGCGGCTTTGGCTACATGTTTATCCCAAGAAGATGAATCGGCTTGTGCAACTACAATATCACCTTTAGGTGTTACCATTAAACCGCCAGTACCGGCTTTCACGGCATTCTTGGGTTCTTCAATTACCTTCAGAAAACTACGAGGAATACCGGTTGTACGTTTGATTCTAGGATGTTTATCGTAGTCTTTGTCACCATTTGTAGGGCATTGATTGATATAATGACCTTTATGTTTCATATGTGAATAAGCATCCAGAACGTCTATAAATGTGAATTACATCGACTTACCTTTTTGTCCACATCGATAACATACATAGGTAGGAGGTGGCACTCGTTGTGGGATTTGGCCATCTTTATTTTCTGATGAATCTCTATGTGTTAACCCACCAGGAGACCCTTGAAACCCGCCTCTACCACGTCTAGCATCTCCACCACGAGCATTATAAGGAATATATTGTTGTCTAAACCAACAGATCAATAAAGAAATTACAAAAAAAAAAAAAAAAAAAAAAAAAAAAAAAAAACAAATGCAAAAAAAAAAATCAATACATTGCAATAGATAAATTTCATTTTTAATTAAATAAGCATATTACACAGAAAAACAAAACTAAAATCTTGCAACTACATTCATCCTCTTTCTTTCCCATTTTTGCCCTTCTTCCCTTCCTCCCAAAAAGAAAAAAAATAGTACTTACTCTGCTAATCTTTCTTGCATTGCACCCCATTGGTCTGTTGTTTGTTGAAACATGGCTTGGATTCTAGCTTCTTCAGAATCATCTTTAGGTTCATCTCCTTCATTATTGTTATCATCTCCAGCATTATTGGGTAATTGAGATAGTTTATTTGGAGCATGAGGTCTCTGTGCATTAAGTACCATATTTCTACCACCACTTAAATTAGGAGGACCACCACCATTGCCACTACCACCGCTCCCACCAGCTCCACCACCTGGTGCATTTGATGGTCCTCCTTTCATTACCCCAAACCCTCCTGCTCCCTTTCCATCAGTTGGTAAAACGCCCAATACATATCGTTGTGCTGTTCCTTTACCAGGCCTTGCTGCTGGTAGTCGTCTCACAATGACAGATGTATTTCTTGGAACAACAAATACATCATCTTTATATTCTATACATATAATTTAGCAATGTACATAAACCACATTTGTTATTGGTAAACAAACCTTCGTCAGTTTGTGCGTTATAAACGGCAATATCGAATTCAGTACCCTTTCCAAATTTTTTTGCTCTAATAATTTCGCGTTTTAAATCAAATACAGTAGCACCTGGTCCATCAAATGTAAATACATCATAATCAGAATCTTTAGCTGACCTAAGTTTATAATAAATAACAGACATAATGAAATATAGATTTTTTTTTAATAAAAAGAAGAAAAAAAGCTTTGTGAGATTTGGCTGCGATGTTTTATACTGACTTTATTGACTTTTTTCATCCGGACTACGATAAATTTTTCTGTCAGCAAATGTTTCTCTGGCCTTGTTGACGGTTTCTTTCATTTGATACTTATAAAAAACTAACAAATCATGGCAAATTACGACACTGTTATTCTCGATATCGAGGGAACAATTACTCCCATCACATTTGTTAAAGAAACTTTGGTAATTATCTTCCAAATATTATAAATTTGCTCATTTTCTAATGGCTTTCTTGGTAATAGTTTCCTTATGTCACTTCTGGTTTGTCAGCATTTTTAGATAGAACTTGGGAAACAAATGAACTCAAAAGTCAAATTGAACTATTGCGTGAGCAGGTAAGTAAGAATTCTATATTATAGAATATAAATTCCTGATATTGGTGAGATTTCCAATTACAGGCAAAGAAAGATGTAGATGCCAAGATTGACCAAGCTATCATTATTCCTTCTGAATCAGAAGCGTATGTAAATCATAGATACAACCAATAGATATTGACGTTTACTAACATTATATACAGATCTGTTGCAGATATTAAATCTGCTGTTGTGGAAACTATCGTCTGGCAAATGAAAGCAGATCGTAAAATTGGCGCTCTCAAATCTTTTCAAGGTTACATGTGGAAGGAAGGTTATGAATCCGGCGTTCTTCGCGGTGTGTAAGTGTGTGAAATGTTTTGTTTATTTAGAATCAAAATTGACGTATAGTTAGTGTTTATGATGATGTTGTTCCTGTATTGGATCAATGGAAGGCTGCAGGAAAGAAGATTTACATTTACTCATCTGGTAGTGTTCCCGCCCAGAAGTTATTAGTTGGATACTCTACCAAGGGTGACTTGATGAGTGTAAGTTTGTTTCTGTATAAAAGACATACATTAAATATTAATTTCTTTTTTTTTTTAAAAAAAAAGTACTTTTCTGGTTATTTTGATACTAGTGTTGGATTGAAAACAGAAAGCGCATCTTACGAAAATATTGCTCAACAAATTGGAAAAGAGAATAATACCGAGAGTATTTTGTTTGTTACTGACAACATCAATGGTAGTTTAATAGCACTAAATATATATTTATCTACGAAATCTAACATCTTTTGTAATTTAGAAATCTTTGCCGCTACAAAAGCTGGATACCAAGTGGTTATTTCTGACCGTCCAGGCAATGCTCCTTTGGGTCCTGAGAGTAAAGAATTTAAGATTGTTACATCTTTTGACCAAATATAAGTAAAAACAAAAAAAAAAAAGCAAAATCAACCAACTCTTGCTTTACTTTGATTATAAAAAGATACGCCAAAGAAAACAATTATGTATTTTTTTTTTTGAAAATGTAGAACAAAATAAACGGGCATGCTTGAAAAATTAGACTGAAATATGAAATTTATCAATTTTTAATGAATTTTTGCATGCTTTAGTCCCGTAACTAGATAATAATAATAAAACAAAACAAATTTACAACATATCAAATACACGATTTAATTTTTATTTATTTCGCAAAAGATGGCCTAACGTTGTTATTTTGCTTGTTTTTTTGGCACTATTCTAAAGATTGTACATTCTTTTTTTTTTTAGTACTACACTTTTCCCTTGAAAGGGAGTTTGTATACTAGAATTACTCATTGATACTTTTAAAACCGTGTAACTGCCTGATCCTTCTATTCAGACATAAATTTAACATAAATTTATAAAACTGATACTCGCCAACGTGTTGAATTCGCATTCGGATATGATATTGTTGTTCTGAACAATTCTTTTTTGATTTGGCCAAAACGGCATTACAGTTGTACTTTTTCTGGTTCAAAGTTTATCTGCTGACACTATATGAGTTACATTTTTGTGGCACTGTTTGCAGAGTCGATATTTACACAAGGCTTAGTGTTGTGCAATAATGAAAAGGTTAAAGATCTATAAATATTTACCTCTTTTTTTGTTCTTTCACAATAATTTAAATTATACGAAATGGGTTCGTTTGCTTATGATGCATATGGGTGTATTATTAGTATTGGTAACGAAATAATAATAAATTTACATTTGTCAAAAAACTGAAGCATTAACAATAAAAAATTCTAGATTTTGGCACAACCTTTTCGGGTAGTTGCTATGCTTTAACTGATGATAAAACGACAGAACAACTTAACAATATAGATAATGACCCCAAATTCATTCGTACTGCGGATTTGTATGATTGTTTTATATAAAACAAAACATTTCAATAGTTATTAATATAAAGCCAATTGTGAAAAATAGGGACAGAGAGTCTATTATTGACATTCAACATTGGATTGAAAGTAAAGGCCGCAAAACACCAACTGTTGTTATTTATGATGAGCACATGCATTTATCGCATTGGGGACAAGCAGCAAAAAACCACATTGCTGAGAAGAAGGATCCTAATGATTTCGTTTTTGAAAAGTTCAAATTAAACTTGCCCAAATCTGTTTCTCAAAAAGGTGCTGGCCTTGTATCTGGCAATAGAGAACAAGATGATGAAGAAGCCAATATGAGAGCTACTATTGATTTCTTTCGTGTAATTTATGATCATATTTTTAATCAAATTCATGCCCATAGACCAGTTAGCAAGATTGAGTTTTCCAAGGATAAAATTCGTTTTGTTATTACTGTTCCTGCAATCTGGAATGATGTAGAACGTACTATTATGAGAAATGTTGCTATTGCTGCTGGTCTCATTTCTGAAAGTGATCACGAGAACAGATTGATTATTATCAATGAATCTTTGGCTGCTACGCTGTATTGTGAACGTGAACAAGCAGACGGACGATTGCAAAAAGATGTAAATTATATCATTTGTGATGCTGGCGGAGGCACTGTAGATATTGCTTCATTTGTGGCTACTATACCAGACAAGGAAAATATGAGTTTTCCGAGATGTCAATTGACAGCAGATAGTGGGGAAAGATGTGGTTCTACTTATCTTGATAAAAGAATGGGAGAATTAATTATGAAAATGTTATTCAGACCTAAAGATATGGAGTATACTGACAAAGAAAAACCAGAATTTGAAAAGCTTGGTTTCTTCAATTATACTGTTGCAGAGAAAAAGGAACTTGATATTATAGTTGCTGAACTTTTGTCTCAATTTAATTCTGATGGTGGATCCAAGGTAAGCGTTGACTTTAATACAATAAATATCAAGAGTTAAACTTTTGAATGACATGTTTTATAGTATGGATTTCCTGCACCTCACAGCGATAAACAGGAAACTGAAGATGATTCAGATGAAGATAAAGATGATTATTATAATACGTCTCATTCTAGTGACGATGAAGATTCTTCTTCTTCTGAAGAAAACTCTTCTTCTGAGGAAGAAGATGAACCTGCAGAAGAGCCTAAAAGTGATGTTGCTCCAGGTAAAATCATCATGATCAAAACATATTTTTTCTCGTATTTAATAGGTAATATATAGCTACCATTTTCAGAATAGCAACTTCAGCTGCGATCAGTAAAATTAAATTCAAAGAAATCTATGGAGTGAAGTATGGTCCTGAACCAGGAACAACTATTGGAGCAATGCAACTTATCATACCTTATGAAGTAATGGCAAAAGAAATTTTTGATCCTGTCGTAGATACAACCATCGAATTGTTGAAGAAGCAAATTAGAAAAATCTATGGTCCTGTTGTAGCTACATTTCTTGTTGGTGGTTTTGGGACAAATCCTTATCTTCAGTACAGAATTAAAAAAACTTTCAAGATAGAAGAGAATAATGTGACCATAGGCTATAAGTGCGGTGACCTTCTTGATGATGAAAAGGGAAATTTAGCAGCAATGAGAGGCGCTTTGTATTACGGCCTTGATGGTAGTCGTAAACCAGCCCAAACTGATATCATCGAGGCTGATTATATCCAAAAGGAAGCTACAGGCTCTAATGGTGATGACTTTATTGCTGAAAATTATGATACGTTAGTATGTTATGGTATGATAAAACTAATGCTCATCTGCATAAATCAAACTCTCACTAAAGTGTACATTTGACAGACATTGGTTATGACTTTACGTCTTGCTCTTATCTTGACTTAAATAAAGATAATGAGAACTATCAATTTGTCGATATTGATGAATGGCCTGGTACAGAAAAAAAGACTATTCGGATCCCTACAGCATTCGAATCTGACTCAAAATGGGGAGCCCAAGTCTCTAATATTGCTGAAAGAAAACCCGAAGAATTTGTTGTTCCCAGCAAGCTTATGTCTATTGTAAAAGGCGATTTTAGACGCTTCCTTGCCAGCTATATTAGCGCAATACAAGATCATGTTTGTAGTGTTATTGAGAAAAACGGCGGCAGCACTGATCGCAGTAAATTCAGATACTGCATCACCATGGAAAACAGCTATAAATTCTTTTTCCGTAAATCAGAAATGCGTCAAGTTGCTGTAAATGCTGGATTAATTAACAAATCAGATAGTACAAAGCGCCTTTTGCTTGTTAAACGAGAAGATGCAGCAGCAATGCATTTTGAAGATGAGCACTTCAAAGTGGAAGGCAATGAAAAGAAGGCCTTTAGCTCCAAGTTTTTGCAAATTTTTTTCCGTCATGATACTTGCCATTTATCATTACAAGAAGCAACAAAACTTAGTGGCTATAGTGACAAACGAGAACTTATGATACAACAAAAAATAGAAGAGGCAGAAGCAAAGGAAAAAGCAGAGAGCGGGAAAAAAAATGAATCAGATAATGATAGCGATACTGATGACAATGACGAAAATTCAAAAGACAACAAATCATCCAAAGAAAAGTATTTTAGAAATGTTCGAGGTGTAAGATCTGCTGTTTTCCCCTTCAATTTCATTTCGAAACTTATCATTAATTTGGAAAAATATGTCAAGGAAAATAATAGTATCAATTGCCCTAAATCGAATGACCATGAAATTCATTATAATGCATTTGACCCTGAATTTAAAGAAGGCTTCCTTAATTACATCGAGGTATTTAGTGCACAATTAATTTAACTGCATCAACTAATTTATTTTAAATTTTTTAGACTGAATTAGACTTTAGTAGCAATGAACACATTCAAAAAATTAGCATAAGAAAAGAGAATTGTTGTGAAATATACATTTCTGTGTACGACCTTTTAGAACATGTGTTTAGACCAGCTATTCATGATCTTGTTTCAGATATAAGCCGTTACTGTACTCAAGTTGATATCATTAATTTTCGTCTCGATAAAATATTCTTGATTGGAAAACTCATTGAAGCAAAAGAAGCGACTTATTCATTCTTAGAAAAAGTGCTTACCAGGAGCATCTCAGAGGTTATGAACATCACAAGTGAAGTTATTATAACTTCTGATAATATTAGCGAAAAAAATCACATCCTTGGTGCACAGATCTACGGAAAAAATCCTGATGCTTATACTGAAAGAGTTGCAAGAAAAACTTACGTTATTGGTGTTGAAGCTTTCAAGGTTCAACCTTTTGAAGATGACTTTTACAAAAAGAAAGCAAAATTGGACCTAAATAATGATGTGAAAGATGAATTGTACGATTTGGAAGCTGAATATGCATTGCGAGGAGAAGAATGTGTTGACTTATTCTATCAACCTGAATTTAATCCGTCTCTTAAAGAGAAAAAAGGGCCCAAAAGTTCAACCTTACTTATCCCTAGAGGTAAAAAGGTTCTGGAGAATGATCAAGTTACAGGCATTGAAAAGAAATTTTTTGCTCACGATGAGTGTCTTGTCTATGCTAGTAAGTTAAATTAGTGCAACAACATAACCAAATTCTAAATACAATTTGCAGGCATCTATGTTACTGAAACATATCATACTGATGAAGAATTGAAGAATGTGAAACTAGACAAATTTCAGAAAATCCATCAATTTGAATTATATATTAAAAAAGATCCTGAAGATCCCATGGTTAATTTCAAAAACAATCGTCTTCATTTCTACATACGCATGACACCGGATAATAATGAAGTTGTATTTGAAGCTAGTATATGCTCAAGAATTGGTAAGCAGGTCCCAGAATTTCGTTTCCGTGACGAAATTTTGGTAGCTCAAATTTATGGTGATGAAGATAGGATAGACGCTTTTGTATCTCAACGACCTACAAACCAAGATAAGCCTCTACGTTAGCTCCTCGAAAGTTCTAGCAACAGAAAACTAATATTTATCTAAAATTTATTTATAAATTACATATCAAAAAAAAAAAAAGTAGTAAATAAAACATGTGTTTTCTACTACATCTCTGCTTATTGTTGACTAAAATTGACCTGAAATCAATTAAACAACTTGAGTATTTAAATAAAGGTGCTAATTTTTTGTAATCACAAAATTAATCTCATTAAAAGTTACTCTGCCGTTTTTTTTTTTTTTTCAGCAAAAAATATTAATCTATCTTCGAGATAATCAAAATAATAATTCACACTACAGCTCAAAATTTATCGTAACTGAATCCCAAAATGGATTTGACAAATTGACTAAAAAATAGTTCAAAAACAAAATTGTCTTATGGCTCGTGAACTGCAAGATAAGTTGAACTAATGAATCAAATGTTTTTTATAAAGGTTTAAATTTTGCATATAAAAAAATAAAATTTGAATAAATGTTCCACATTAAAGTTTGTATAAAATGTGATTAAAATTTTAGAGATTTTTCAAAGATACACACCACTTCTTAAAAACAAAATTTAATTTAAAAGTTGATAAATAATTAGATAACAAAACTATCTATCGATTTAGCTATTAAGGTGTTTTTTAACTACATTTTTCGTAAAGAAAACAATTTTTTTGACAATTTTTTCTTTTAAATTTAAATTTGGGACGAGGGTACACCGGTCTTTTTTTGATAATATCTCTACAAAAAAACAAATCAAGTAAATTTTATCATTAGCAAGTATTGTTGTATTCCATGTCACCTTCTACAAATCTACATCCTAACCTGATAGTCAAGATACTATGATTGTGGCTTGGGCAAATCCATAGTATAACCAATACTTCAGAAGGAAGTATCAACTACGGATATTCTACTTTTCCATGTGGCTCAGTAGCACAATTAACTCATGTCAACTAGGAAAAGCACTTAACATATTGTTTTCCTGATTTGTTAAATCAATATGGATAAATACTTATCATATTGATCTATTGGTTCTATAGTTATATTCTCAGTAGTAAATAATAATGAACTGATATAAAAGACCCATACTTTTATATTTTAATAAACTTCAGACTTCTTTTAGTTTTTATATATACAGTTGGAAAAGCTGATACATTATTGTCTTTTTAAATTGTATTTTTATTTATAAACTTTAAGAATAATTCAAGTATCAACGTAACTTAATTTTTTGTGGAGATATGATAGCTCAAAATTTTTAATTTTTAGTAAAGCCAATTTTATAATTTACATATTATATATCTCAATTGGCAATCAACTACTTAATTTTCTTACATTGTATTTACCCAAGCGAAAGGAATTTATATTTGAAAATACTATTTTCTAACTTTTCATTAATTGACTTTTCAGTTAATATCTGAGATGCTCTCATATGAGATATGAGCGCATCGAAGAACTTTTGAGTTTATCTGTTATATAAGATCGGATTTGCGATAATATATTTAAAAAAGAGTACAATAAAAAAGAATGTGTAATTAATCAGTTCTTCAACTGTACAATAAAAACAAGATAAGGTTTATTTAGATATAAAAGTATTGCCTTTTATAATGATTTAGTGTTGAGTTCCTGAGATACAATTAAGAGCGGTATTGAACTATTAGATCTGTTTGAGAGTAATTTATGGATTGATGTTAATCAATCATAATCAAGCCGTGATTGTAGAGCTTGTGAATTGCCTTGTTTCAATGCTGCGCTTGTTGTGCCTGGATTGTGATTTGGTACATCTTGACAGCTACTTGAATGATTAACCGCTGAGGTTAAAGAGTATGGTGTCATGATTTGAGTGGTCCGAGCCTTTCGGTTAATTGATTGAGAAATAATAAACTAGGTGTTTCTTATATCCGATTCTAGACTTGTTCTTTCATATTCTAAATAGTAATCAATGGATTGTATAATCTATTGATTGGTTATAGAAGGCGATAAGGTATGATACTTGGTGGAATACAACATTATCGAAGGTCTCATTTGAGCACATCTATTTGCTCTGGGAGCACCCAGGAGGCCATAATGCACAGTTAAATTGTCAATCCTGTAGGATAGATTGATGACTCTTAAATGTTTTGGATTATATTAATTGTTTCGTTCGACATGATATACGATTCGATATCAAATTCTCGTCTAAGTTTTACTTTATAAATTTAATTTAGTAAAAGACTACTAGTATATTGATCGCTACAATTGGTATGCATTACACATATTTCAAGCACTTTATTGTATAGAGCGTCTATAAAGTCGTCATAACGCAATATTCGTTATTTTAAACATATCTTTTTGCTACCACCAACCCGTTATAACGAGCCCCAAATGTGTATGTATTATATATCGTATCACTTTGGCTGTTTTATTAAAGTAATTTAATAACAAATTTTTTCTATCTAAAAGATGGAACTACTTGAGTTTGTTTAGATTATAAAAATTACATAGGCGATGGCACCTAGCCGTGTATATCTGGAAATGTAAAAGTGGTTATTTGTTTATTTATGAATGAGTTTTTTGTTTCTTTACAACCCTGTTTTGTGTTTTCTGATGGTTCAGGAAAAACCTCTTTTCTGTCTGTTTTTTCTTGGGTTTCGCTTAAGTTTTGCATTCTTTAAAAATGTTTCGTATAATTTTTCCAAAATCTTTACGTCCAGGGGCAGACTTAATGTCCAACATCGTGGTTCGTAACCCTAAATTTGTCGAGATTATTACAAGGGCATTCGTCAGTTCACAAGATGATTATGTGCTGGAAGAGAGTGAATGAAACAATGAAACGCGTTCTGACTTAGTCTTGGAACCAAAATTCTTTTTAGTTTATCTATCTTCAATTGTCGTTGAATTTCAACATTCACAGAGCCCAATGACATGCTGATTGAAACTACCGCTTCTCTGTTATACCGACGACGAGGTATAGTATTTGTAGAAAACTTTCAAAAATCAAGAATGGAAAAAGGCTCGAAAAAGATGGATTGGGCAATATGTAATATGTTTTTCTGAGGGTAAAAAAATGAAGCTAACTTCTTACAAAAATAATTCTCTCTCCACAATCAATATGCAAAATATCCAGAAACTAAGTCAAATAAATTAAATGAATAATAGATTTTCTGCCTTATACCTGCAAGAATCAACAAATAACTACGTAGTAAAGTGGAAACTCGTTATATCATCGGGCACTTTTGAATCCACAAATTTTTCTTCAATAATATCCCCACTTAATTCCAGTTTATTGATACAACGAAAATTAGAAGGAATTATTTCCACAAATCCAGTAGTTGCCACATACCACTGCCATACATGCTGATTTTGGCTGATGCAACGGTATTTCTAATTTAAAATGGTACAAATAGAAAGAATGTGTAATTGATCAGTTCTTCAACTGTACATTAAAGACAAAATAACGTTTACTTAAATATAAAAGTGTTGCCTTTTATAATGATTTAGCATTGAGTTTCTAAGATATAATTAAAAGTGATATAGGACTATTAGATCTGTTTGAGAATAATTTATAGATTGGTGTTAATCAATCATAATTAAGTCGTGCTTGCAGAGCTTCTAAGTTGTCTTGTTTCAATGCTGCGCTTGTTATGCCTGAATTGTGATTTGATATATTTTGACAGCTATTTGGTTGATTAACTGCCGAGGTTAAAGAGTATGGTGTCATGATTTGAGTGGTTTAAGCCTTTAGGTTAATTGATTGAGAATAATAAACTAAGCATTTTTTATATCCGATTCCAGGCTTATTCTTCCATGTTCTAAATAGTAATTAATGGATTGTATGATCTGTTAATTGTTATAGAAGGCGATAAATTTTGATACTTAGTGAAATACAGCACAATTAACCAATATTATGATGTATCATTCTCAACCAGATATGTCAAATCCGAAAGGTAAACAATAGTTCAAGGATCGAAAATTTGATCAATAAATAAGCAACCAAATCATGCTTCCAGCAGCATGATCTTCCAACATAATATTTCAACAAGATATTAAATCACAAGACATTACTATTAAATAACAACATCCACAACAATATTTATTGCCCCATCATTTTCTCTCTCAATTTCATTCAAATAAACGACATCTCTTTACTTGATTGATTTTCTATTTTTATTCAAATAATTTATATTCCGATATATCATAATAATAGACGAATGGAATGCTAAAACAATTGCACTGAACACTATTACAGCTGCAGTGCATATACTGCACTTTGGAATTTGCAGCTCATTTGGATCAATATTTATTATTGATTGCAAGCATTTTTCCAGTTGTGTTTTCTTAGCTATGAAATTAATTTAGGAATAGGTTACATAATATGATCAATTCATATATACCTAACAATACCTAAGGTATATTCTAAGACGTGTTTAGTACGAGGTCAGTAAAAGAAAAAAGGAACACTTCAATTTTAAGATTGAAAACTACCATAGGGAGTAAAGGGGTATGAAATTTTTTTGATTTTACTCTAAAAGGTACAATGGTAAGCAAATAAACACTAAAAAAATACCAGGAAATCGTGTCTTTCTTCCATAAATGAATTGGCTTATTCGATGGTTAGCAGTTCATATTAAAACAAACAGTAGACTGGACACTTTCTTAAATTTTAAATAAAGTAAGTGATAAAACAATGATAAAATATATAATGCGATGAAACTTGAAATTTTTGTTCACTTATCGGTTTCAATGCTTTACAAAAAAAAAAAGTAACTTTTTGAGCAATACGATTTGTTGATCTAAAGGCATTTAAACAACAATATTTTTACAAATTCGCAGAATAAAGCACCTTTATGCATTATTGAATTAGATACATTTGGCGATTAAAACTCAAATATAAGCAGTATATTTCTTTAATCACTTAATATATAGAATAAATCCATTGTATTAATTTTGTTATATAATGTAATTAATATATATAAATTGTCCTTTTCAAATTGGCTTAATGACCGAAATGAAAATGCTTATAGATTATATACGCCTGGTTAGAAAACTGAATTTTATTTTGCGGTATCGTTGCTTTTACCAAACATATACAAGGATATAAAAAAACGTTTGTTTTTGAATGTAAGCGACGATTGAAATGTATCTTGCAAATGGGTTTCAAGGAACTCGAATTACAATTAATTAAACAAACCAAACCCTGTATAATATATGATGGAAAAAATGAGTAAAATTTAACTAACATGTAATAAACAAGCCCTAATCAGATATATAATTGATTAAATGTACGAATAGTACATTACGAAACTATTTTTATACAAATTAAAGTTTTACAACTGTCATAAAAAAATTCAGGTTGTGCAACAACACCCATAAATTTAATTTTCAGCATGCTGCAATGTCCATATATGCACATGCATTCTACATGGAAATACTACAAGAATAGTTAGTAGCCAATTGTTTCTCTGTTGAATTGCTTTTTTGCATCGAACGGTTGAGTTGTGCTTTTAGGAAAAAACATTGCACATTTATAGAGGAGATATTTACTTTTATAAAAGATAACGTAAGCTGTGTATGATAACGAGCACATCTTCAGGTGGCTTGATTTATTATATAAAGTTTGAATTACATGATTAGATTTAACAATATTTATGCAGTATCTATTGATGTACAGATAATTCAAAATTTTGTGCTTGTTTGGTGGAGTAGGTTGATCGGATATGCTTTTGTAAAATTCGATTTATATATTGGTTAGATATCTACGTTTCATATGAACTTATATTGTGAATTTCTCGATTTAAATTATTTTCTTTCAACCATCTATGTAACACTGTTAATTAGAGAACCTATCTCATTTGTTAGTAACACGACAGATTCAGTAACACAAAGCCTTAAAAGAGCCACCTAATCCGTTCAATAGCATACTGTTTTTTTAAAAAAAAAATTGATAAGCAATTTGTTATTTATTATATCTGCTTTTATTAAAGGCATTATTGATTGATATAGATAAACTTTTTTAGAATTTATAAACAATAACAACTAATCAAATCTCTGTTTGAGTGTGTAATTTTGTCATACCTTCTTGATTTTGATAAGCAAAACTCTCTCAGTTTTTATAATATTGATATTTATAAGCTGAGTTACTTGATATTACAATAATACTTTTTTTTTTAAACATTCTTGATTTCCCTTTCTTTCTCGCTTTAATATTTAAAAATGGCCACCCTTCCTATGCCGCCACCTAAAATTATTTGCCGAGTACAAGCTCTTTATTCATTTCATTCGGAAGAGAATACTTGCCTAAATTTTGAGCAAGGAGATCAAATAGATGTTCTATCCAAATTAGAATCTGGATGGTGGAATGGCTGGTAGAAAAAAAAAAAAAAAAAAAATTACATTAAAAACTAAAATGAACAATTTGATAATTTATTACTAAAAAGGTGTAAAGGTCAAAGAGGATGGTTCCCTAGCAACTATGTGGAAGTTATTTTAGAAGAATTAGCTATGTTTTCAAGACCACCTGAAAAATCATTGCCTCCACATCCTTCGAATATGCAACATAGATTTTCGATACATAGTTCTAATAGTTCAGAAGTGAGTCGAAATAATGCCAATCTACCTGACGGTTGGGTAATAAAAATGACAGATGATGGAAAATCATGGTTTTATTATAATGAACGCACAGGACAATCCGCTACTCAAAATCCTAGCCTTTTTAATTTCGATGATACTGCAATTGACACTAGTAGACGTGGTAGCGTTTATTCAAGCGACGAAACAAGAGAATTTCAAAATGTCCAGGAACCAACTGAAGAATTAGAGCAAGAAAAAGCACCAACAGTAAAAGAAGTAAGTCTTATAAATTTCAACAATTATTCATTCGTTTTACAATATACTTTATATAGCTCATGGACAATTGGGTTGAACGAAAAACGCCTCAAGGTAGACCTTATTTTTGTAATTTAGTAACCCAAGAGACAACTTGGGATTACGATGAAATTGACAGTGAAACAGGCCATTTGGTATGTGTTTATTATTATTTGTAGCATTTCCCACCTAATTTTGTCATACATATACTATAAAATTCAGAAAAAGGCAGAAGAAGAAAAAGAATTAACTGATAATGATATTGAAAGTGACGAAGAAAACGACCTCGATCAATCAAGGCATTCGTCAATTCAACAAGATGATTCATCTACAACCGAAGTATTTACATGGAATAAGCTTGCAACAGATATTGCATTTGCTATTCGTCAACTTACGTTATCCACACAAAAAGGTCTATACGGAGATCTTCAACCAAAGACAGCCATTATTGTAGAGAGTGTACGACTCATGTTATATGCTTCCAACTCTTTAGAAAAAGATTCCCTATTGATGCAAGGCCCAAGCTTTCGTGAGCCTAGAAGAGCTGTCATGTCTTCACTTTCAAAATTAGTACTTTCTGCTAAAATGGGTTCAGAGGTATCAGAATTCTCTTCATCTGTAGTATTCATGTTTCAAAAAGTTCAGCGTGATGCTAATGATGTTTTGGTGGCTGTGCGAAATTTTGTTACTATTTGCCAGCAGCACAATGTAACTGTAAATCCTGTGAGCCCTTGCCTTTTGGATGATATTTCTCAATTACCTTTTGAGCCATCACTTTCAGCACCGCATCCTCTTAAAGTATCTGTTGCAATATTAAGCAATGGAAGTAGTGGTAGTGTCAGTGAAGGAAAAAATAAGAGTACAGATCCTGCAACACCTACTTCATTATTACAAAAGACTAAATACCTATTAAATCAAGATTTGGTATCAAATTTAAAAGCTTATTCTCTTCAAATTTATGGTACAACAGAAGAATTATCACTTATTGCTTATACCATTTTAGAAAAGCATGAAGAAGCACAAGGAGGTACACATGTTGAAGATAAAGATCGACCTTTAGCAGTGTTGATGTTTCGAACGCTTTCAAATCAAATCACTCAATATATTATCATTTTGGATAGCATACAACTGGATGACTCGGTTGGAAATACAATGCCTTCTATCAATAGCTACTTATCTAGTCGTCAAAGCCTTTATACGGCTATAGGTTGCTTATTTGGAGCGATACAAACATTAACAAATACTCAAGTAAATGTTGAAAAAGCAGTAGATACGATTAGCCAAGCTATATTAAATGTTGAAAGTTCAGTAGAAAGCGTTCAGCAGAATGTGATTAACATGGTTAATGAACGCAAAATTTCAATGGGCATAAGTAGGGATGATTCAGTTGCATCTACATTATCTGTTTTATCGCCAACAAGTTCAGCCTTTTCTGATAGAACTACTGTGGATTCAATAACTGATATTACAATGTCTGCTGCCACAAGTCCTCGTAGTACCATGGACGAAATCAGTAATGAATTCAATGGAAATATTCGTCGTATGACCGTTTCAGATATCAATTCTCGTAGAAGACAGCAAAGTATTAGATCAGATGATCGAAGCACTGATGCTGCTTTAAATCATACTCTCAGCACTGATCTTAACTCTAATGATATTGAATTCAGTGCTGATAGCGTTGTCAAAGGTGGAACCCTTCCTGCCCTTGTGGAACGACTAACAGTGCATGATACTTTAGGTAATTATTCAATCAGAAAATGGTTTAATGGTGAAAATTTAACATTTTTTGTATTACATACATTAGACACAAACTTTATTGCAACTTTTTTACTTACATATCGCTCATTCTGTACTACTGAAGAGTTTATCAGTCTATTGGAGGGTCGTTACAACCTTTTACCCCCTGAGAGATTAACTCCTGAGCAGCTTGAATTGTGGACAGAAAGAAAACAAAAGCTGATTCGTTTGAGGTAAATGCATATGTGTAATTGGTGCAGATGTTATGACATTAACAATGTAATTATAGAGTCTTTAATGTATTAAAGAATTGGCTTGAAAACTCTTATATCGACGAAGATGAATATTTATTGAGCCGTATCGAACATTTCACAAATACAAGTATTAGAGATTCTTCAGCTTTCGCAGCAAACCAATTACAAAAACTTATTCGTAGACGTCTTGAAAGTGCACACGGTGAAATGAAAAAGATTGTACCTAATCCTATTAATGGACCAGACCCTATATACCCTAAAAATGTAATGAACATTCAATTATACGATACAGACCCTTTGGAAATGTCACGACAATTAAGTATCATGGATTTTAAATTATATAGCAGTATTCGACCCATTGAATGTTTGGGAAAAGCCTGGTCTCGAGATGGTGCAGATGGATCTGTAGCAATGAATATCAAACAATCAATTCAATATTGTAATCGTCTTACAGCTTGGGTTACTGAAAGTATTTTATCGCATGAAGAAAGTAAAAAACGATCTGTTGTAGTCAAGTATTGGGTTCAAGTAGCAGATGTAAGTTTCATTGTTTGATTATTTTGTCATGTATTACAAAAAATTTACAAATCGAATCATATTTTAGTATTGCCGTAGTATAAATAACTACAATACATGTATGGCAGTTTTGTCCGCTTTTGACAATAGTGCAGTTGGAAGATTGAAAAAAACGTGGATGGTAATGTAGAACGTTACAAATACTAAAATATATATATATATATACATATATATTAATTCATTTTTTTTTAAGGTAACGAATAAAAGCACAACCCAAACACTTGCTCAAATCCGAAAATTGTTAGGTGCTAACCGTAATTTTACAGAATATCGTGAAATTATTCATTCAGTGAACCCACCATGTATACCATTTCTCGGTATTTATTTACAAGATTTAACCTTTATTGAGGATGGTAACCCGGACTACCTTCATAAATCTAGCAATTTAATTAATTTTGCTAAAAGACAAAAGACAGCAGAAGTTATTAGAGAACTCAAACAATTTCAAAATTTTGCATATAATTTCCATACTATACCCGAATTCCAAGACTATATCAAATCTCAATTAGATCAAGACCGAGATGTGGACAGATTATATGAAAGAAGTTTACAATTAGAGCCTAAACAAGTAGATGTTGCATCAAGCACACAAACATATTCATCTTACACATTCTAATTGATCCCCTTATAATATTATGAAATAAATAAAAACTTTTTAATCTTGGGTTTATAGTAAAAATATTGGCCCTTTTTTTAATGCGTGTATTATTGAGTAAAAGATGTTCCGTTATCATATACAAAACATTAGTTATTTTAAAATATTGCATTTAGATTTATAAATTCCTTTAAATGTTATACATTTTGCAAGATCTAAGTTGATGTTGAGTTTGTATTTCACACGCCGCTGAAAATCAGTTTGTGTTGCTTTATAACTGATTTCAGATTGCTTTGATCTAATAACCTGCCAACTAATTTCATTTCAAGATACTATAAAAGTCTGTATCATACTTTATATGCATAAATTACTATAATCTAATATTCTAATATATTAAATAAATAGTAGATGTGAATGATGAAATATTGAATAGGCGAATTATGAATCAAGAAATCAAATTGAGATACATGATTTACTTGCATTGTTACTATAGAATTGCTTACTATAAATTAATTTGTATCAAAACTATCAAAAACTGAATTGTTATACATCTAATTTTGAAAAATGATCAAAGTCTACTAACGTTTTCAACCGATAATAGATGTCGGAAACAGAACATTTGAAAGAAACAGACATGGTCCGTCAACCAATCAAGTGTAAATCAGAAAGCTTTTCTATTTAAATTTTTTCGTACGAGACAGGTTTATTTTAGTTGGTCTTTATAAGCTATCATGTCCACGAGAAGTAGTAACAGCAGCAGTATTAATAATACTAATGAATTAGCAGCACCTTTGATACCCAACATAGCTCCTATACAATTTTTAAGGCAGTCGAGTTCTATGCTAGATATGTAAATATATCTTTGTTTATATAAGCATAGCAACATTGTAATGACTTTATTTTATCATGTGTAGACCTATAAGAACTACAGCAACAGCCGTATTATATTATCATCGATTTAATGATTTTATGAACAGTAAAGAAAAAGTAATTAATGTAGATGGATCACTTTCTGAAGAAGATGTTTTATATCAAAATGAAGAGGTAGTGATCAACTTTAATGAATAATAGCCCTTCAATATTGATTGTTTTTGTAGCTATTAACAACAACATGCTTGCAATTAGCTTGTAAAGCAACAGAAGTACCTAGAAAAGTAAGAGACCTCGTAAATGTTGGTTACAGGTAATTTGGTTACATCATACAAATTAGCATTACGTACACAGTTGTATTAACTATAATATAGATATTATCATCCCAAAGGAACAACTTTAGATGTAGACGAGGTAATTCGTTATATATGCCAAAATAGAATAAACCATGTTTAACTCTCTATTCAATAGAACTATTTCAAAATGAGATCATCACTAGTTACAAGTGAGCTCTTACTAGTTAGAGCATTAGGATTTGATTTAGAAGTAGAGCTACCTTTTGCATATTGTTTAAATGTATTACGGGGATTAGTATCAATTCGCTATTTCATGACAGATGAAGCCAAGAAAACCACAAAAAGGCATCACCATTCTTACACTGCTCAAAAGGAAATATGGAAAAAGATGGAAAATGGTAAAAATTAACAATATTTTCAATTGCAATTATTGTCATTAACATTATTTGCAGATATGGAACCTGAAATGAGCGCCATTGCTAGATTAGCATGGATGTATGTTTGGGATAGGTAAGTTTTATGCAAAATTTATCAGATTTTTGAACTGCCAAAGATCAACTAATCTTGATTTGCAATAGTTTATGCTCTCCCAAAATTGCACTTACACACTCGATACCAGGTATCGGACTTGGATGTCTGTATCTTGCACTACGAACCTCCGAAGTTGAAATGTCAATGTCAATGAGTGAATATGTCGACATGTGGGGTGCCTCTGAAAATATATCAGTACAAGCAGTACGAGATGTTGTGACAGATCTGTTGGATTTTTATGATCATTTTCCTAATATAACAACGCCAACAATAACAACAACTACCACTACTATTTGATAGAAATGAAATTAGGTGATAATTTTTATTTTTTTTTATTTTTTTATGAGAGAAATGAAGAATAGACTACAATACACCCATATTTTCCAATTTATGACGCTCTATATAAAAATAATATGTAAATATATATAAATCTAGTCTTAGAAATCAATAAATTGTTCAACTTACGAGTTTGTCTGGCATCCGCATCTTCTGCTTCACTGTCTTCACCATCAACATAATCGTCAATGTTAAAATCTCGAGGAACTTCTTGAGTTTGTACAGAGGGAGCAAATGGCATATCTCTTAAATTATCGACAATTTTGGAGCTAGATCAAATGAATAAAATGAATAAATAGTGGTTGGATCAGATTAATATAACGACTTACATGATATGATCTAAATATTCACGAGTGTTGTGGTTTGTCATATTATTTGACGGTACTTCTAATTTGAATTCAGGGCCATAATATTCAAAATAATTATTATAAGGCAATTCTTCTTGTGTTAAATCCTCTCCTACAGCTAAACCAGTTTCGAAAGTCCATGTTCTTGCAACGTTACGAATTGTATAACCACCGCCACCCACCATCATCATAGGTATATTGAAAGATTTAATAAATTCTACACATGAAGCATGACCACGCATTGATAAATTGAAACAACCTAAACGATCTCCCGATAATGAATCGCCACCACATTGAAGCACAACTGCTCCGGGTTTGTACCAATCCATAATATGTTGAATCACAGGTTTAAATACACTTTTATAAGTTTCATCGTCAATACCGTCTCTCAATGGCACATTAACTGCATAACGTTTACCACCTCCTAACCCAGTATCCTTCAATCATCATGTAATCAGTCGTCACATTATAAAACTTTTTGGCATTAGTTTATAATATTATATACGTACTTTGATATCTCCAGTACCAGGAAAAAATTCACCAAATTTATGAAAGGAACATGTCATGACACGATCTGTTGTATAAAAAGCTTCTTCAACGCCATCACCATGATGAACATCGATATCGACATATAATACACGTTGATGATATCTATTAAATTCTTTCTATAAGTAAAATTGATATGCACAAATCAAGAATAATACCTAAGCAATTCTAAGATTCCAAGCACAATATCATTAACATAACAGAAACCAGATGCCTCTGTCTTTTTAGCATGATGAAGGCCACCTGACCAATTAATGGCAATATCAGCTTCACCATTAAGTAATTTATTAGCAGCACCTATCAAAAAATTTAGACATGTACATTGGATAAAGTGTAAATTGGCATTTTCTTACCAATGGAACCACCAGCAGATATAGAACAGAATTCGAATAAACCTTCAAACACAGGACAATCTTCACCAACATTGACTAATAAAAAAAAATAAATACATTTGCTATCTGATCCATGATTTTTATTTCATCTTACATCGTGCAATTCCCTGTTCTAAACCACCATGTTGCATAGCTAATGATTCCAAATTATCTGGTGTCACTGTTTGTAAGAAATTGACATATTCATCTGAATGGAAACGGGTCATTTGATATGCAGTACAACGAGTTGGTTTCTATATGCAATTGAGCATTGTTAATTAAATTTACAAGAAATATACATTTAAAATTTACCACAATATCTAATTTCTTGTATAAACCATAATTCACAACCATGTTATGAACCATATGCATACGTTTAGGTTTCATATAATGACCTAATTCATGATCGAAACTAAATAAGTTATCTCGAAATATATAGCCTTTTTTTTCCTCTTTTTTTTTTTTTTTTTTTTTTTGTTTACCAGGTCCATAATTAAAATTGCCAACATCGTCTATATTAAGAATATTGGATTAGCAAAAATTTAAGTACTATAAAAATTAAGATAACTTACGATCATAAAAGTAAGATACTCTCTTTTTTGCACAACTAGCTAAACTATATGAATTTGACATTTTTCTGCTTGTCGTTTAAAAAGAAAGTTTCAATAAGAGTAAAGAAAAGGAGAGGGAGAGGAGAGGAGAGGCGGAGAGAAAGCGTAAGCTTAAGCCATTATATTAATGTCCACAACCAATCAGGCATTGAAGTATTGGGAACAAAGAGTCACAGACCATCGTTTGTGAAAGGATACAGGAACGCGTATGATGTAGCAAAAGGTTTGTACTCTCATCTTAAACGTTATCTTACTTGAATAAGAATTAAATATTTTTTAAAAAAAAAAGTATCTTCAAGTTTGTTCAAATTAAGTCAAATGTTGTAAAATTCTATATGATTTGGTTTTATGTCTCTATGAAATGTGGCAAATTGAATTACCGAGTGATTTGCATATGCTTAAAAGGCAAAAGAAATTACACTTCTGTCAGTGACACCATGATTTAATTATCTGTTATTTGTTTTGGACAATCGACGATGTAACTCAGTTTCAAAAATCGGTTTTCAGTGAAATTTATAGGGTTAAAGGATTTTTATGTCTAGATAGCATTATTTCTTACTCTATTAATGTCATAAAAGTTTTTAATAGGTTTTGTATTAATTAGAATAATTTTTTATTGAAAAAAAAGTATATAAAAAAGCTGAACTTTAGCGGTCAAAACCTCAACAGTACAAACTTATTGAGATTCATGGGGATAACTTAAGACATGCCATTTGTAGATGAAATTATACTTTTTTGAATAGCAAAAATCTTAATATGAATTTTTTTTTACCCAGCAGTAGCATTTTCGATAAACAAACTATAACCTGCCGAAGATCGATAGTATTGAAGAGGTATAGAATCCTAGAGATTAACGTAATTTTAAGCTGCAACAAGATCTGTGTTACTATTAAAAAATAGGCGTTTTAATATAAACTACAATGAAATTTTGAATTAATTCGCTATTCGTTGGCTGAAAGAATGAATCAAAATATAAAGACACAATAAAATTATAAAATTTATACCTTCAATTATGCATATTCTTACAGAAATCAACTAAAAGTGGGCATTTTTAAAGAATTGTTTTAGGCACATTTTGCACAAATCTGAAGCTCAAATTACATCAAAACTAGTTCTTGGATCAAATACCTTCTTTCAATACTTTTTTCTCAAATTTTTGAGGTAAAGAAAAACACGATCAGGATCGACCTCCAAACCCTTACAAGTATAGGCAAAAATTGTTCAATTTCGTATAATGCACATTTTGACCCCCAAAATGGGGTTTTCTACTAAAACATTCTTAAGATCAAAATGACCAGATTTTTTCAAGGATTCATGTCAAACCATTTATTTAATTATTAATTATTCTTAATTAGGGGTTTTATAGATAAAACCGATATTTTTAATTTTCAAAATTGCGAAATTTTTTTGGTGAGAAAAAATTAAGTAAATACCGCCATTCGATGCAAAATTCAATGCTTTACTTATAGCATTTAATAAGTATACTAACTCTAAATAATGGTTTCTGGAGTAAAATGCAAAAATGTAATAATTTTTTTTTAAAATGTCATTTTCCAGGATTTTGAAAACTGAAAGCGAGCGGCACTTTAAAAGCATTTTTCTCCAAAATTATGCTTTAAGAGCTCAAGATATACTCTTACAAAATGTGAATTATCATCCGCTAGTACGAGAAAAAAGTTAGAGAAGCTAGCTGAATATGCTGTGTATAGTTGTATTAAGTCTAATTCCAAAAAAAAAAGAGTTAATATAAAATTAAAGCTCTTGGGAGAATTTTATTAGATGGCCTGAGAATCAAAATATCGATTGAGCCAGCAGCAAAAGCGGCACTTCAGTAGTGCTATTCGGAAAATGATATAGGATATTAATTTTAATGGAACCACATAAGGCCGGCGTAAGCATGGCGCTAAATCTACCCTTTTTAAATTTTTTTGCTAAATTATTTGTGCATGATGACGAGTTTAGACAAAAATGAAAGCATTAACGAAGATGGTCAGTTTGGTTTTGCCCCGTGTTGTTCAGGAACATATTTTAAACAACAAATGAAATCTTATATGTCCTATTAAATTTCAACACTTTTAGGCTGATGTTCAACCACTGTTTGTAATAAAATTTTATTTATACCGTTTCGTGACTAAACGCTGTTTTATCTAATTGTCGCTGCTAAATGATGAAAAAAGGAGCAAAATGTTGAAAGGGGAAATAGATCTAAATTTAAAAGAAAATATTTTTTTATCGCAACCAGAAAAACGAATATACGAAAATTGCAATATAAAGCAATGTTTGATAATCAAATGCGACATTCAGGAATATCAATTTGAGCACAGAACACAGAACAGCTTCTGAAAGGTTTTCTAAAAAGGAAGATTATTTAGCTTCCAATGCGTTGAATGAGGACAAACATCATTTAAAGATTTGTGAATTTCGCTTCTTTTGGAATTGCGAAAATAACGTTCATAGTTCGGGAAAAAAAAAACCTCAGTTTGACAACGGACCGACTTCATTTGAATGGGATTTTTTTTAGATACGAAATTATTTACTTAAAATATACACCTAGTTTTAGATGGTGCTTATAATATAGCGTCTTTCTACACTATAGTATATTTTTCTTTGCTTTTCTATTCTTTACGTATTATATATTCGTATAAATTCGGAAGATTTACTATCAAAAAAAAAAATTTAATGAATTGTTTGTATGCTTATTTTTTACGATTTTCTCTTCGAGCCGGAAACATTCTCTTGCTTCGGTGTTGTAGTTGATAAGGCCAACCAGGAGGTGTTTTTTATCTCAAAACCAAGTATTCATGCACCGCCCAATGGCCCTGATTTCACATGACTCTGTGTATCATGATCGTGTTAACCTTGAAAAATGACATAGCAAAGCATAATTACAACAAAAAAAAAAAAAAAAAAAAAAAAATATTATGGGCTTGAATAGTGATAGGTCTTCTATAAAAACATTCATGACAACTTTTTATGTAACGTAAAAGCAAAAACACTTTAATTAAATTTAAAGGAAACATATAACAAAGGATACTTATTACGCAATGACTTAAGATTTGGACATTCATTAACCAAAATTTTGGCATATTGCTGCAATATAAAGAGAAAATTGCCCATGGAGCATTATTACCAAAGACTATCTAGAAAAAGGAGAGTATCGCTGCCTTTGCAGCCGAATAATCAAAATATTTAATTGATAATCTACTGATCGTACAATTAAAATGTAATGCATAAATTATCATATAAATAAACAAAGCTTTTTATATATGGTTTTTATAATGCTCTTTTGCAATGTCTCATCTTTTTCTTTTTGACAATAGTGCATCATCTTTGATTCAATTCATTCAATGAATTCATAGAATCAAATCTTATCTCTTTACACATATGACAACTTTTGCACTTTTACTAGAATTGATCACACAAAGCTCTGTAAAGTTTGTTTGATCAGGCCAATCACAATAAATAGTGCTATTACCTATCAATTTGCATGCCGCCTTATCAGTACCGTTTCATACAGTTTGTCTTATCTCAATCTTTCCACCAAGTCCAATTAATTTATATTGATGTTCTCTTGTTTCCTTTTAAATATAATCCCTTTTTTTTTATTATTATTTCCACTTGATATTAAATCAGTAAACTTTACCAATTTTAGTTTGATAAACTGAGTACAAAATACTTTATTTCGTATATATACATATATAAACACATTTGATTCAAACATTTTATTTTGGCATTTCATTACATTTTCTCTTTTTACACTATTTTATAAAATATGCCTGACAATTCAACATTAGCTGGTCCTGATGGCACTCAGGCATCTTTTACGATTGATACTGGAGATACTGCTTGGGTTATGATTTGTGCATGTTTAGTTTTTTTAATGGTAAACATTTCAAACCTTTTTTTTTTTTTTTTTTTCTGCAAATATTTCTATATACAACTTATTATAATTCCTCTTTTATTTCATTGAATATTGACCCTTTAATTTCTATAGTCACCAGCTCTTGGATTTTTTTATGCTGGTCTTGCTCGTGCTAAAAATGCATTGTCGTTAATGTATTTAACTATTTTATCGGTTGCTGTAGTATCATTTCAGGTAACATCACCATGCTCTAAATCAAAATCACTGAGTTTTAACCATTGTATATCTTATCAATTTACTTTTATAGTGGTATCTAATTGGATATTCGCTTACTTTTTCGGCAACTGGTAGCAAATTTATTGGTGATTCCGGTATATATCAATGCTTCCAATATTCACACCATGATAATCTTATCTTTTTTTGTGTAATCTAAATAGCACATTTCTTATTACGAGGAGTTGGCATGGAACCAGCAGTAGAAGGTCAAACTATTCCTGCATCTGCGTTCATGATCTTTCAAGCAATGTTTGCTGCTCTTACTCCAGGTAAACATTCAAAATTTAGATTTAGAATTAAACCGATAAACTAAAAAAAAAAAAAAAAAAAAAAAAAAACTATAATATTTTAGCTCTGGCTTTTGGATCGGCGGCTGAACGAATGTCGGTAGGATCCACATTAACATTTTGGCTTCTCATCACATGGTGCTAATTCATTTCAAATTTTCTATTTTAGCTTGGCCCGGCAATTTTGTTTATATTTGTTTGGACAACCTTAGTTTATGGTAAACATCATAAATAATATTATCGCTAAAATCAATTTAAACTCACATTTGCATTTAATAGATGTCATTACCAATTGGGTTTGGGTACATATACAATGAATAACATCTATTTAATAACAGTACTGATACCATTTTTACAGGCTAGCAATGGTTGGTTATTCCAAATGGGCATTATGGATTATGCTGGTGGTATTCCCGTTCATATCTCTAGTGGTTTGGCAGCAGGTACGCAAAAATAATCTACATACAAATATTGATTCGTATCATTGATCATCTATTTATTTTTATCCAGTTGCATATGCGATGGTCCTCGGAAAACGTCGCGATTATAATGAAAATGCAAACACACCTCATAATGTGTCCTTTGTGTTCCTCGGGCTAGCACTCATGTGGTTTGGTAATAATAATAATATTTGTTTTTATTATTATAAACTTTGTAAATTAACATTGTAATATAGGTTGGTTTGCTTTCAATGCTGGTAGCGCACTTGCTGCAAATGCTCGTAGTGTAAATTCTCTTGTCTGTACTCATCTTTCTGCTTGTACTGCTGCTGTTGTCTGGGTCTTGTTGGACTATATTCAAACTCGAAAATGGAGTATCATTGGCTTATGTACAGGTGCTGTTGCAGGTTTAGCTACGATTACACCAGGATCTGGTTTTGTATCACCTTCGAGCTCACTTGCATTTGGTGCAATTGGCTCCTTTATATGTTACATTGCTATTCATTATAAACATAAGATGCGTATTGATGATTGTCTTGATGTGTTTGGTGGTAAGTTTCATTATGTATACAAATTCATTTCCATCAAATTTATTAATTTATCAATACATTTTTATAGTTCATTACGTAGGTGGACTTGTGGGTTTGATTTTAACTGGTATCTTTGCTCAAAAAAGTATCATCGCCCTTGGTTACCCTATAGGAACTGCTGATGCTGATATTCCTTTGGGTGGATGGTTAGATGGCAACTGGATTCAAGTTCCTGTTCAACTTGCTGGTATTGCTGCCGTCTCTGGTTGGTCATTTGTTGTCACGTATGTCGTTAATAATATTTTTTAATGCATATACAGATATACTTAACATATTTTTTTTTAGTTACATCATATTACTTGTAATCAATAGAATTCCTTCTCTTTATTTGCGTTTGGCAGATGAAGATGAAATCATTGGTACTGATTGGGCCGAAATGGGTGAACGTGCCTATGCCTACCTTCCTTTCGATGAAGAAATGAATTCACCTACTCGTAGAAGTAACGAATCTGATAGCAATAGTGAAACTAACAACGAAAAGAAGAGCCCTCGCCTAAACCGAATCAAAAAATTACTCATGGTAGACCGTACTACCGTCATTAAGGGCGTACCCGATCTTATTGAAGAACCAGTGTTAGACTATGGCCAATCTAAAGATTTAGGCGCTTATCCTTTAGGAAAAACTACATCAGGAGCACACGCTACTGGTGGAGACCTTTTACAAAAAGCCTCAGCTAAAGTGAGAGATGAACATCAAGAAAATGAACCTATAAATTTTGAAGATCATCCCATGTCTATGAACTATCATAGTAAAGGCAGTGATGTTACCCAAGTTGCTAGTACCAGCAGTAGTCCACCCATCTCAAGTAGTAGTAGCGGCTCTGAAAGAATTAAAAAATAACTGCTACAAAATTAGTCTTTCATAAAACAACCCAAACAAAACTGTATATTTCTCCATTTCTCTTACATCTATATATTTCACATCATCTTCATTTCTCAAAGCAAAATATGAATAAACGTATTTAAACTCTTTAAATTGTTATTAACATTAAATTCACTAATATATAATAAGCTACCAATTATTTTTCGCTTTGCTGCTTACAATATATAGCAAATATTAAAAAATCAAATTTTGTTTGTCTATAAATGTTCTGTAAATAGTGGGCTTGGCTGATTTACGGCTATTTGCAATTTGAAATAATGGCATATTGAACTACACACCCCAATCAAAAATAGTAGACTTTTTATTTATTCCTATAACCTAATCAGTAAATTAATGTGATACTAAAATAAGAACACTGCTAAATACTGTTACGGCTGTAGTATATATTTGAAACTTGCAGCTTATTTGGATTGTATTCATTGATTACAAGCATTTTTTCAGTTATGTATTGTTGGTTGTAAAATTAAGATATACAATATACCATATATGAAGCAAGTATTTAGAAGTTTAATGTTCTGTCCAAAGTTCATTCTTCTTGCCATAAGGCAATTAAAAAAATGCAAAAATTACCTCTTTGTAAATTGGTGAAACTAATAAAATACCAATCATCAATAATCCTTTTACAAAACCTACATCATAAATGTAACATATGTCAATGAATTAATATAATTACTGTAAATCATATCTCTAACAGCGTATTCTTCTATCCAAAACCCGAGATTTTTGTAAATTGGTAGCTAAAAAAACCATTTTTAGGACCTGCAAGCTTGAAAATTGTTCTAAGAAATGAAGCCGCAACCATTGACAACCATTGACAACCATTATTCAAACCCAAATCAGCACATGTAAAGTACGTTGCAAAATCAAGATATGCAAAGCAAATATTTACAAGTTTGTTCTTCTGTCCAAAACCAAGGTTTTTGTAAAAAGATAGCTAAAAAAAGGGCGTAGAAATGACTTACTTGGCAATCGTTCTAACAAAGAAAATCACAACCATTGATGAACCTTATACAAAACTTAAATCAGCACGTGCACAGTATGTTGCAAAACCAAGATATGCAAAGCAGATGTTTACAAGTTTGCTGTTCCGTCTAAAACTAAGGTTTTTGTCAAAAGGTAGTTAAAAAAAAAAAAGGCGTGAAAATGACCTACTTCGTAATATTTTTAGCCGATATATCCTCAATTATTAACATCCCTTATACAGAATTTGTAATACAATATACAAATTGTAATGTCTAATCCAAATATATAAATCCCATGTCTATCAGAGTATTTGATTTTCAAAATTATGATGTTTGTCTAAAAACAGCGTGAAGACCGACGTAGAAATAACCTAATACCTGGTAATCGTTATAGTCAATAAAACCGCAATTATTAGCAACTCTTTTATAAGCCTTTTATCACTAGATTTGTCTCATCATAATAAGAAAAAATATGTAAATCTAATACCAACCAGCTTATTTTTTCATCAAAATTATAGCTTTCGTTGAAGAACAATGTCAAAAAAGATATTTCAAATTACCTACTTAGTAATCATTTTAGTTAACAAAACCACGACTATTGGCAACTCTCATACAAACTTTATATCATTGGATTTACCTCATGATGAAAACCAAAAACATATGAATCCAACATTTATCAGCTTATCTTTCCTCCCAAATTCTTGGTCTTTGCCAAAAAAAAAAAAAAAAAAAAAAAAGCGAGCAAACCGTAAGAAACCCTTACTTCGTAGTTGTTTTAGTGAAAAATATCATATATTTCAGAAACCCTTATACAAAACACGCGTTACCAAATGTATTGTATGCGACTAAATTGAGATGTGTAAATCAGATAAACGTTAGCTTTTTTAACGAACCATAATTTATGAATATATTTGAAAAAACTATAGCAACTGAAACCGAGCTGGGGGTTCTAAAAGAAATACTACTATATTTATAAATAATTTAACTGATAAAATCTCTATCAGTAGCTTTTGGTAATAAATTTAACTAATACTGAATACTTATAGTGTAGAACAGCTTACAAACACTAACTAGATTTCTACCGACTTGATTTTCAATTTTACCTTTGGAATTTCAGCCATAAGTATCATTAAAATTACGTTAATAAAACCTTCAAGGTAACGCACCAAAATGAATTACTATACCATAGAAATGTAATCACCTCCAAGTAAATCTGATACCAAAACGTTGCTCTTAATCTGCCCAATTCAGATATTTCGGTTAAGAATCATATACAGAGCGTATTGATTAGCTCTTCATTGAATTTTGAGATGAAACTGAATTGCTTTAAATTTCTACCAAAAAAAGATGTTGTAGATATTAATGATGTAAATCAATAAATTCTTAGTAAATTTCACAGAAAATAGAAGCTCATTAAGAGAAGAATTCGAATTTGTCAGCATTTATTTAACTACTTTAACTTTGGTTGTATTATTGAGTTGTGTGTTCACTTCATGTTAGTTTTTCAAGTTTTTCAAGTTTTTCCTAATAGTAAAAAAAAAAAATGCCAAACTATTACAAATTTAATATTAAAAGATAGTTATTTAAACGTAAAATTTAGATATAATTATTAGAAATTAGTTCACATATTTTACAGCTCTCTATGAGTGATTTTACTAAATTCATCAAAAACTTTAACTTTATTAAAAATATTCATAATCTTCTAGTCATGTAATAAAAACAAAGTATCCATTATAATTTTCATCAAAAGGGCAATTTAGTATAAAAATTGGACGGGTTGCTTTCCATTTCATATTGCTTTATTAGTTGCTTTACTGTATTCCACTTCCTATGCTTTTCATGTATTTTCGTATATTTTTGCTATTCCTACTCTTTTTCTTCGTACGCTTATTTTTATGCTTCCATCTCATTGGAAGCTAGAGTTGTCGTCATTCGTAAATGTAAAAAAAAGAAGAATTTGATTGGATTGAAAAATTAGAACGTCATTTAATTTTCAAAAGTTATAAATAAGGTTCCTCCAATTTTTTTCTTTTCTTTTCTTTTCTTTTTTCTTTTTTTTTTTTTTCATTTAAGGTAAGCAAAAAAATAATAATAAGCAATATATTAAAACCAATCAACTAATTGTTCTCTTTTCTTTTTTCTTTTCTCTTTTTTTTAATAGATTACTAATTAAGGTAAGCAAAAAAAAAAATACTCATAATTTTTTTACTAATTGTTCTTTTTTCAATTTTGTATGTTTCATGTCAAGTGAAAGTGCCTATCGCGGACACTTGACATCACGAATATAACCAGAGCACAGGAGATCAGATAGGCTGTACCTCCTACTCAATTGCTTGCGAACCTTACCTAGCAGTTATTGAGGCTCATTATCCACCAAAGGAAGGGGTAGGCCGAAATCCTTTGGTTTTGCGGAATCTGAAATATGGTTTCTCCTTTTTAGGGAACCTATATTTCAAATACCGCCTTTTGGAAAAACAGGGGGAACCCCTGTTTTTTTGTTTTTCTGATTTGTGGTGTTTATAGCCATTCAATCAATAAAATTGTTGATTTTCAATTCAGTCTTTTTGGAAAACCTTTACTTAACTACTTGAACTATAAAGTTCTCATAAAATCAAACGTTTGGATACAATTTTGTATTCCAAATAGTGCTGGCAACAATCAGAATTTACAAACCAATTAAATGAGAATGTTTAAAGGCAGCTGAACATTCGATAATGCGACCCAGAAGTTTGTTTGATCAGCAGTTAATAGCAGGAACTCTAATTATTTATTTGACTTTTTATTTAGATAGCGAGTATCATTTCAACCGCAAATTAGCAAATTCTTGTATTGAAAAAGCAATTTTTAATGTCCGAACTTATAGTCGGAGATGCGATCAAATAGTCGATATCTTCAATTTTCAGTCGACTATTGTAAGTTTCACTTCAAATTCAACACGAGCGGCCATTTCTATTGTCTGCGTCCAACAAAATGTCTAAAAGCTGATTGTTCTGTTTTAAATAGCAGCAAATAAATATAATAGTATATGAACATAATATTTATACATGTAACATCAAGAAAAAAAACTATACTATAGCTCAAAAAAATAAAAAAGCCAGTCATAATTAAGCAAAAAACACTTTCAACTCATTTTACTACTGTAATTGATCAGAGAAATTGCCTCATTTATTTTATCATAATAAAGTAGAAAAATAATCTCATTTTATTTGCCCCCGATAAGATAGTTGCTTTAATCTATTTTGAAATAATATAAGATAATTGATGCATTTCATTTTAACACAGATCAAAAAGTTGTAATATTTTATTTATCGCAAATCAAAAAAAAAAAGTAGTTTGCGTATCATGATATGGTATTCTATACTTGTTTTTATTTATTGTTACTAGTATATAATAAAAAATTAGAGCTCTTTTTGTATTTTTTAAATTATAATTGCCATGTTTATAAAACCCATAGTTTTTTCTGAATGCGTTTAGAAATTTTAACATATACAAAAATACAAGAAGGTGATTTGTTAAACATGACTATAATTTTAAATATTGTATACAGCACATTTTCAACAACAAACGAGTATTTGCTAACTGCATCACCATGATGAAAATTTACGGGAGTAGGATTGACTTACCGAGATGCCAACAATAATAAAACAAGGCATTGAAGCTAAAAGAAATATTTTTGATTTTTGGTGTGTTATTAATTTGATAAGATGCAATATAATGTAATGTGTTGCAAGAGAGGATATAGCCAAGTGATTGTACTTGTAATTATGAATAAACAAAGAAAAAAGCATTAATAGAGCATATTTTTTAAATGATTTATTACTAGAGATTCAGCAGAAAAAATAGCATACCACATGCAGTAAATAACGAAGTTGTTTACTAAAATAAAAAAAATATAAAAATAAAAGCGGTAGAAATACAATTATAATCAGCTAAAGTTTTATTACAAAAGATTTCTGAAGATTAAATATAATTGAAAAAGTATGAGGGTATTTATAGTGATTTAGAGAACTTGTATACCATCAGACTTGAATGGAGTAATCTTCTAATTTTGAGTTGTTGTTACTAATATTATATTGAAAGGATAAATCATGCAAAGCATCGACCATAATGGGTTATATGTCAAGTACGACAATGTGGGCCATTTGGGAGCTATTGGCTATATCTATTTAGGTAACCTTGATTTTAAGGTGTGAATTCTAAAGTGTGCTTGAAATGTTATTCATTGGTAGTGTAACTATGACACAGGGGAATAGTTGATTAAACCTAATATCTTTGATATTATTATTTATTGAATTAAGTAAAATACTTCTTGGTATATATGTCATTTGTGTAATCGATTGCACTGTGATCAAGGGTGCTATCGTTCACACGACATGTATTGGTTCAAAAGTATTTTGTATTTTCGCATGCGTTTGTTATTGTGTTCACTTTGAGTATCTCTTTATTATTGCTGCACTTTAATATTTCAAGTGGCATGAACTCTGTGAGTGATACTTGTAAATTAAGTTATTTTATGATTATCAAGCTTTTAGTATGTAATTCCACTGCACCGCACATTTAGAACTGTTTTATGTTACCCATTTATTTAAAAACCAAGTTTAGTCGTAGTATAAAAACTAACAAAAACAGGAGTACACCAGTAGTGTACCTTGTATTATGTGTAGCGTCTACAGAATCAACACCAATATACAAATATCGGTGATAGTACTTGAAAATTTGCCTTTGTAATAGAAGCTAAACGAATGATAAATTTTTCATCATGCTTAATAATATTCTATAAATCTGTTATCCTGATTAATGATTTTGGTTATATTATCAATGCTTAATTTGAATAATAATCGAATGATGCGACTAATTTTTCGTTAATAGAAAGCGATTACTCTATAATCTCAACTTTATTTGAGACTTTTTTACCATAAAGAGCTGCATCAGGGCCACAAAACCAGAAGTTTCCGTAAAAAGTCGATATTATCGAACAATTATTTGTATTCATCAATCATGCTGTATAAATTGGACCACATAAAAGGTTATGCAGAGTATTAGCATCAACAAGCCAAAGTAACCTTATTTTTATTTTTGATGTATTTACTATATAAGCCTTCCTTTTCTTCTCTTAAAAACATTATGTTAAACTATATTATACTACTACCTTTTACTATTATTAATAAAGTTTACCGATGCACGTAGTATAAAAAATGCTTTTCCAACCGCCTATAGCATCAACAATAATTATGGGTGCTGCTTACCCTCCTGGCCATTTGCCATTGTCAGCCATTGGTAGCCTCACTACTAGGCAAATATACCCTGCCAATATGTCTATTATTCGCCGTGCTGCTGTGGAGCACAATACATCAAGATACCTAAGCATGCAATTTGAAATTACTGGGGATTATTTTCCTATACCATTTTGTGGAGTTGATAGAAACGCAGTTATTAATGGTCGTAAAAAAATTTAAAACCTGGTGGAGCAGATACGGTTATGGATTGCGGGTGGGAATGAATATTTACTGTACTGTAAATAGAAGAGATGTAAATAAATGTAGAGCAGTATTCCAGAACAAAGGTGATGTTTCATTAAGTTTTTTATTACACCTGAGCTCGCAATCAAATTCAGGACATAAAGTTGACGAATTAAAACGCAAGTAATTGATTATAAATTACGACATTTTAAACTTGTACTAACATTACTAAATATATTTACACTAATAAAGATGACGCAATCCTCCAAATGATGGAGGATAATGATACAATTGCAGAAGTTTGTGCAAGACAAATAGCTCAAATATCTAATTTTTCTGCGCTCAATGCTACTATAATATTAACTCCAGAGCAGCGTCATAAAATCCTTCTTACCAAATTACTTACATCAAATCAATCTACTTTGGATAATTTTGTTCTACGTCTCAACCAAGATGCTTCAGCAAATTATAGGAAGCCGTTTACGAAAGAGAATTTTAAAAACCTTTTCATTGGCTTTCATATTGCAAATAATTTGCCTTTCAGCTTTGTAGAAAACAATAAAACTTTACAAAATCTGTTGAATTTTGGTATCCTTACAGAACAAACCCCGGATCTACGGGTTGTCAAATTACCATCTCGTCAAACATTAACACCATTTAATATTGATGAATATAACCTATAACCGCATCAAACATAAAATTAAATTAGAACTACTGCAACGAGAATCATTAAATTTTACAACAGATGTTTGGACTAGCGAATCAGGTTACTAACATTTTATTTTTTACTACAGTATAATAATAGTACTTATAACAATTTATTAATTACTAGGCACAAGCTTCATGGCAATCACATGTCATTTTATTAATAAATCTATCTGGGAACTTGTTCAAATTACTCTCGCATTGAGAAATGTTGATCATATAGATCATACTGGTAAGATACTTATATATTACTTAATATATTCTTCACGAATAAATAAAAATTTTAAACTTTATTGATATAGGTGATAATATGGCAAACATATTTGTACGGGTACTTGATAAAAATGGCTGTACATACTTTATCAACTGTATTACTACTGATAATGCTTCAAATAATAAAAAAATGGGAAAGCGCCTGAAAAAAATGTGATATTCCGAAAAGAGATATGAGTTTGTCGCCAAAGAAAACATTATACCTTGTTTCGCTCACATTTTAAATTTGGTATCAAGAGAAATTATTGACATAGGAGTGTTTAAGCACTTGAAAGAAGAGTTAAGTGTTGATAATATTGCTACTGGATCGGAGGAAATAATTGAGGAGGAAATTGCAACAAGTGAGAATGAAAATGAAAATAAATCTGAATCAAATAGTAGCGGTGATTATGAAAACAATAATAAATTAAATGCTGACACTCCTATTCAAAAATTAAGACTTGGATGCAAACTAATCAAAAGACGAAATAGATTAAAAACACAATTCAAAGAAATTAGAGAACGCCTACAACTTCCAAAGTTGAATCTAAGAAAAGACTGCCCTACTAGATGGAATACCTGCAAAGATATGGTGGAAAGATTTATTATTATACTAAAAGATGCGTACAACCATGTGGTAGCTGGTGATGAGAAACTAAGAAAATTGTGTTATATAAACGAAGAGTTTAAGTATTGTCATAGAACAGCAATTGTTACTATAGTAAAAATTTATATATTTTGAATCACAATTTAAATGTCAATCTCGTGTAAATAAAGCTGACATCTTGTATAACATCATCAATTATATAGAAAGAGATAATCAATGAACTTGTTAATAAAGAAGTCCATAAATTTTTATTATGTTTATTAAGCAAGTCCTTAAATTTTTATATTCACAAAGAACCAATAACTGTTCTACTTTCCAATCTACATTATCCATCAACTCATTCAATTAATCTTTCTAGTCATTCATTGGTCAACATCAATGATCCATCTCTTGTATTTTCCCCATTCCTTTAGTTTAGACAATTAATATAAATAGCAAAGTATTCCAGTTAGTCATTAATAATCTTATCTTATTTTTAAAAGAATAAACAACATCTTATATATTATTTTACAAGTGTTTTTATTTTCATTTTTTCACAAGTATTGGGTAATACTCAATGATTATTTGGAAATTTTTCATGTTACAACCCTATTTTTATGTTCTCAAAGGTAGAAAAATCTATGAATAAGAATAACAAACTAAAACTACCACACAATTTTATATAGTAGATACACTACAATCAATAAGACCATCGTACTAGTCAATGGAATATTTGACTATTTCGAAGAGTTTATTGTCCAGAATGGAGAAACTAATGATGTAAAAGTTCGTTCCTTGGTGTTAGCATGGAAGCTTGGTCTAAAAAAAAATGTCACTATACTATCAAAAAACTGATCAAACTTATATTTTCACATCCTCAACAATGTTGAATTGTTCATTAAAGTTTAACTATTGACATGACGAAGACTGGGAAGCAAGAGTAATTTTAGACCAAGAAAGTGCATGTGTGGATTCATTCAAATTATTTTTGTATTATTATTTCAAAAAACAGCGATCTTTTTCGTCTGTTGGTGAGCCAGCAGCAACGCTACCTCCATCTTTAGAAGCAGCAGAATCATTGTCAACAGTAACAGCCTCCACTGCAACACCACCATCGAAAATACTGCCATCTAAAACACCATCATCTGTAACGCCATCGCCAGTACTATCACCATCTGCAGCAACAGTCTCAATAACAACAACAACAAGATCATTTGGTGTGTCTTGTAAAAGAAAAATGAAACTCAAAAACAAAACACTAAGTGAAATAAACAAGAAGCAAAGGTCATCAGAAGATGCAAGTACCCACGAGCTAGTGGATATGTGGATATACACTTTTCAAAATTGAACACTTACGTTAATAATAATGATACTAGTCATTTTCCTGTAGAGGAACTTATATTTAAACCATATACTGTTAATGACAGTGCCTTGGTACCTGATGATTATGAATGTTTGAATGAAACGGTTAAGGAAATAAACAGGAGGAAGGCTCTACGTCTGAAGTATTATCGCTCAATTCAAAGTACTTAAAAAATCAAAAGGTTTTAAAATCACAACTACAAAATGGTTTAGTCTTTGCACAACAAAGCTTGCACTTATGGGAACCCTTTCTTTGTTTGCTTTAAAAATACTCTCGATACCAGCAACAAGTGTCACGCCGGAAAGATTATTTTCCACGGCTAAGAGAGTTATTAACAACAATCGTGCTAGTTTGTCTTCAACAATTGTCGAAGCTGCTGTTCTTTTGCCTTGCTCGCTATCTCGAAAAAGGAAATGAATGAATTGCATTATTATTAATTAATTCTTTGGGGGGGTTTTTTATATATCTTTTATA
The DNA here is from genome assembly GCA_016758945.1 of Mucor plumbeus. Classification (NCBI taxonomy): domain Eukaryota; kingdom Fungi; phylum Mucoromycota; class Mucoromycetes; order Mucorales; family Mucoraceae; genus Mucor; species Mucor plumbeus. The sequence goes on from JAEPRC010000009.1 coordinate 83,371, forward strand.
CGTATTATTAGTATTGCTATTGGTCTTATTGTTTTATTTTCACCATCATTTTTTGTTATTTGTATACGTATATCTTATATTTTATATGCATTTTCTTTCAAAATAAATTGAAACTTACTTTAGTTGGATTGAGTATTATCATGTACATGTCATATCATAAATCAGTATGATTATGTGGAGTTACATATTAAATTATATCGTTCGTTAAATACGACTATTTGTTCGTAAAATACGATTATTTGTTCGTTAATTGCGACTATTTGTTCGGTTGGTTGCAATTACTTATTTGATTAATTGCTTACAAAGTATAACCAAATGGTTTCCAACTTAATTTTTAACAAACGAATAACTGTTAAATGGGATCGAAATTTTAATTGTACCAATGTTCGAACTAAAAAGACGAACCAAATATTAACAAATACATGAAATACAAGTGTTACATAAGAAACTGCTCGAATTTTCAAATACATTTTATAAAATTTCTATGATCAAATTTTTCTAGTCGACGATCATATTCGAAATATTAATAGTCGTTACCATTACTAATTCCAAATAACGGATTCACATGTTGAATGGCTTTCCGTTGCATTAGACATTACCAAACAGGTTTGTATATTGTTTCAGTTAGATTTCGGATAACTTTATAGTTCTTATACTTTTATAAAAATTTCCCAGAATTTCTATCAAACTAATAAAAAGTTTAGTAACGCATTCAAATACGAAGAAAACTATATATGATTAATAGATTCAGGTTCTACTTCTAAATGATTAATATAAGTTTATATAAATTCTTTCATTTATATCATTAATTGTATTTATTTTGAAAATAAGCACTACTGTTGTATTGTATACGAGAAACTAGAAACAATTTAATATTATAATACTTTAAAACCAAAATTTTACGCAGAAGAACATTATATATTAGGCCTATGGACATGAAACAGAAACATTTAAAATTTAAGCTCTATAAGGGTCGGGCGTTAGTGATAGTGTATACTGGAGCATTTTTGACATCAAATTCAAATAAAGTACAAATAAATAAATACTATTCTTGAAGGGCCTTAATGTGGTGCTTGTGGCACATCAAATTTGAAGCTTCAAAAGTTTGGAAACTTTGAATAGGCATGCGGTATCTTTCGAAATATTTGACGTACATAATGATGATGCTTCATACTAAAAAAGATTGTAATTATCCAAGCAAAAAAAATTTATATTTAAAAGTGCTATTTTCTAACTTTTCAAATTGGCTTTTCAGTCAATATATGAGATGCTCTCATTTGAGAACAACCTTATGCTTTGGAAACATACAGGAGGTCAGGGTGCGTATGCTACGTAGAACCCTTTTTATAACGCTTCCCTAAAGACTATACCAAGAAATTCCTTCAAGAAATACATTTACTACATGTCAAGCTCGAATTACGAGACACTATGGGAAAAAACGCAAAAATAGCAATTTTAAAAATTACATTTATTTGTTTTTTCACGTAAGATCGTTATAAAGTTATATCTTTCAAATAACATCTTCACGTGAATTTGTTTCCGCAGCGATTGTTATAGTAGTTTTTTCAGAAAAATTATTGTTTATATCTTATTTTGCATCGTTTTTCCCGTGGTGAGGTTTAAATTTTCAAACTCCGTTTATGCGGACTGTATCCTAAAATACCTCGAAAATTGTTATAAAAACTACTTTTGGATTGATAACTCTTGCAATTTTAAAGCAATCTCTAATAGTAATATTTCAAAACAGATATATAAGTAGAATAATAAATCTAGCGAGAATTCAAATTAAGCTCATACACTATTAGCAAAACTATCTCCACTAAAAGCGTACAAAAATGCAACTTTAGTGGACTGTAACACGAGATAGCAACCGTTTAAGCGTATACTTTATAAGCCAAAAATGGTTCGTTTAATTAATTTTATCATATTTTATTATAAAATCTATTTCCAAAGATTATGAATTTTTCCCTTGTATACCCTCGTTCAAAATTTGATTTTTTCGAAGGAAGCTAATAACTCTATGAAAAATAGCGCTAGAGTGACAAATAATGTCTCAAATAATAGGTATTTTTTTGTTTTGTTTGTTTATAACGCTAACTGTATACTTCTATTATAAAAGTATTTTTAAAATCACTAAAAACTAATTTTTATGTTTTTGCTTTTTTTACAAAATTTTTGGTGGTAAACACTTTCAAAAATTAAATGGTTAGATGCAAAATTGAATTTCATGTCGAGGTTACTTATAAGAGTTAGTCAAACTATTATACACTTTTGATGTCGGTTTTGCATTTTAAAATTTTGGAATGGTTTTTATCAATTTTTTCATCATCAGAAATATCTTACTTTAAAAACCCGTCACGCCTGAGATATCTGAAAATTAGAAAAAAATTCGTCGAAATTGTTATTTATTGCAGTGCAATGGTATGTAGGTGATGTTTAAATCAAAAAAAAATAGTAGTTACGAATGGAATAAGTCATTGTAAAGTGAAACAAGGTAGTAAAATATTTTTTCTATCCAAATACTTTAATTGAATTTACAAAACTTTCTTGTACATTTATGAGGAATAAGGAATTATATTTATTAAATTTAAGGAGAAAAAATCCTTTAAACATCTTTTTATTTTTTGTATTATACATCATTTTAATCATGCAATATGTTGCATGACAAAGGTAAATTTTATTATGTTATATAAGATCGGATCTGCGATAATATATTTAAAAAAGAGTACAATAAAAAAGAATGTGTAATTAATCAGTTCTTCAACTGTACAATAAAAACAAGATAAGGTTTATTTAGATATAAAAGTATTGCCTTTTATAATGATTTAGTGTTGAGTTCCTGAGATACAATTAAGAGCGGTATTGAACTATTAGATCTGTTTGAGAGTAATTTATGGATTGATGTTAATCAATCATAATTAAGCCGTGATTGTAGAGCTTGTGAATTGCCTTGTTTCAATGCTGCGCTTGTTGTGCCTGGATTGTGATTTGGTATATCTTGACAGCTACTTGAATGATTAACCGCTGAGGTTAAAGAGTATGGTGTCATGATTTGAGTGGTCCGAGCCTTTCGGTTAATTGATTGAGAAATAATAAACTAGGCGTTTCTTATATCCGATTCTAGACTTGTTCTTTCATATTCTAAATAGTAATCAATGGATTGTATAATCTATTGATTGGTTATAGAAGGCGATAAGGTATGATACTTGGTGGAATACAACATATTAGATTAATACGATAATTGCTTTTTTCCGTAGGGTGTGATAAAATTAGAAATATCCTATTACATTGTTTTTCTTTCCAATATAAAGTTTTCTTTTTTATCATAAATAGTAACAGCTGGTTACAATCACAATGCTGGCGATGTATTAATGTCTGCTCTGTTGGCTCTTTTTGTCTAGTAAATAATTCTTATACATTACAAATTTCAGCTGTATTTGATGTTAAAATTTATTGTAACATATAAATTTGCCGAACTAAATCGAAATTAAAAATAATTTATTTTAAATATTTCTTTTCGTTTACTCATATTTCAAATAGTTAGATATATACTCTCTGCATTTATTCTCAAAATTTTGATAGAAAACTTGAGCAGATTGAGAAGAAAAATTCAACCATACAGTAGATGGATAAATAATGGTCCGGATTGTTATATCAGAATATAGATATGGCTCTACTACAGTTCTATTATCAGGATATAGTTATTGTCACACTATTAATAGCTATTTGTATCACCGGATAATCTCCTTTATATATAATCTTGTTCTCCACATTGAATAAAACCCACCAATTACTCTTGCCGAATTCTTATTAGTTACGATATAACAGACATACTTTAATTAATGCAACATCTCGAATTACATTTCCAAAAGGCTGTACTTGGTAAATTAAAAACCAGAAAAGATATAGAAAACTATCTAAATGGTCTTAAAACTAAAATAAGCTACCTTAAATGTCTGAAATTGCTCAAATCAATGGGATTCAAGGCCGAAAAAAAAGAAAAAACCTCTGCTTACAGCCACTAACAGATAAAAAAGACTGAACTGGGCCAAAGGTAATAAAAGTCGGACAAGAAATAATATGTGAAGCACGGTTTTCTCTGATGAAACAAAAATAAGCATATGGGGGTCTGATGGCAACAAATATTGCTGAAAAAAATCAGATAATAAGCTTTAATTATTCCATTATTTGGAACTTGATGTCAAGCATGGTGATAGCTTAATGATGTGGCACTGCGTCACTTATAACGCGGTTTCTAAATATGTCTATCAAAATTCTGACGGTACCGTGAAGAAGAGGAATTACATTTATACCCTTAAAACCATTATGAAGGATGCCTTAAAATAGTATGGTTTTGGCTCTAAAAACATATATTTTAAGCAATATAAGGACTCCAAATATACCGTAAGGTTCACAAAACAATGTAAACTTACAATTATCTACCTTATTGTCCAGATTTCAATCCTATCAAACACGTATGGTATTACTTTAAACTAAAGTTAAACTCATATCCAACTAAAGCTAAAAGAATTTAAAAAGTACGGCATCATTATGTTCTGACGCAGGTTTTCATAAGGATGTTAGATGTTTGTAATTTTACTGGTTAAATTATTGATTTTATGCACATGAAGTTATAGGTAACTTTTACGAAACGGTACTTTGTGAATACAAAAATAAGTCTGTGTAAATCCAATTAGCTAACGCAATCAGATACAGCAACATAAAAATCCCTGAATTGGTATGTATAACACAGTATTTTCGATAATTCTAATTATTACTTGAGAAATACATACACACTATAAAGAAAAAATTATTAAATTGTCTTAATTGTGCCACATTCAGAAAATTAAGTGATTTTTTTCTCATATTGAAATTACTTGATCTCCTGAATGTGGCACAATTAAGTCAATTTAATGATTTTTTCTTTATAGTATACAATTGTTAACGAAGTATTAACAAAGTTCAAAAAAATAACAGTTTGGCTTTCAAGTCAGCAATAATTATTAATATCGCAGCTTTCTTAAAAATAAACATGCTGCCATACAACATTAATTATCTTTTGCAGGTATGCGACTATCAATAAAACAATTGTTTTATTTAATCGTTTATTTGGTTCATTAGATAATTAGGTAAATTTCAAGAAAGCAACCTACATTTGACAGAAGCTATTGAGTGTTGCAGGGATAAGTATCAAAGGACTATTCTAAAACTAATTTAACAAGTGTCTAGGCAAGCTCGTTGACCCTAGTTTGGAGTTCTCATATTGGTAAAACTATTATTATTTTTGTGGGTCATTACCAAACGAGGTCTCAGGTTTGGTTTACACTAGAATATAGTATAATTTATTTAAAATTGCAGTAAAATGAGAACATAAAAGCTTTGAATAGATACAGTTTAAAACCTTCTTTATTAAAAAATGGATAATGTGCAATAAGTCTATATTTCTACTCTATTTATATAATTTGTAATTTAATTATGCCTGGCAGTATGCACTATAACTGTCAGTGATCTATCTAAATTAGGAATTACGGGATTACCAATTTAGAGAATTTGTTAAACCATAATGTTTATCATGCAGATCAGACCATACGACATTCCATGCGTCGATTCATGGATAGTGGATTTAGTGAAAGAGGTTTTTTGACGAGCCCACTAAATTACAAAATCTGAAGACGTTATTGGATAAAGTAGTATCGAACCAATGATAAATTGAGTTAATTTCTTCCCTAATTACTAAAAAACATAAGAAAATAACCAAATTTACTAGTTAGTTTACCTTTAGAATCCAACATTTTACAGTTTTATGCAATTTTCAACTTGTTTCAATAAATGTGCATTATTTTGAAATAAATTTTAGAATTGTATTCAATTGATACTCCGTTTTACATTCTATAATGTGAAAAATTGATTCAATTTAGAGGAAAACTCGTTTTAACGGACACCTTTCCATTTCCCACCATGTCCACTAAATTGAGTCATAACTGAATTTCAATTCCCTTTGGATGACAGGTTCAATACGAATTGAATTGATATTGAACATAAATACTACGCAAAAAGTTGACATACACGCTTTTCGCAATTCTTAGGATGCTCTTTTGTACCTACTGTATTTTTGAGGGTATTTTCACGAAAGATCAATATTTTGAAGAGAACTAGGTTAAATATGATGAAGCCCGACCAGGTCAATGATATGTGTAAAAAATAAGTGCTATCCCATGCAACTAATATTTTAAGTTCTATTACAAAAATATCAAAAAAGGAAATAAAAAAGTACTCGGACTTTTGTGTATTTATATATGCTATAGAGCATTACAAAACAAGTAATTTTCTTAATTAGGAAGTATTAGTGTAGCTTAATTTTTTACCGAGATATGTAGGCTCAAAATGATTGATTTATAATAGTGAAATAGCGATAAAAATCTGAAACATAAGCGCCGAAAAACTTATACCAATTGATAAAGGTAAGATATATCCGGATACTCGTTTTTGGATTAAAGTTAAACATCTCAGGCACGTTGGGATATGCTTTTTTCTTGGCGTTATTTAAGAAAAAAAGTAGAGTAGTAAAGTTCATAGGCTTTGCATTTTTTTATGAGATATAAAACATTCTCAGAAGCAGGTTGCATGTTGCTATCTATTCATATATATTTTGCGATGTCTAAGGTATATCCAAAAAAGTATTTAGTACTTGGTATCCAATAAGCATTTTGAACGGAAAAATGTACATAATACCCCTTTTTTGATTTGATATTGCGGTTGGATACCATACAAGTGATTCCTGGTAAAATGTGAAAACTATTCTAAAATATACATTTAGTACTTTTACAAGTAGTATCAGCCTACAAATTGAGTATTTATATGAAAAACCGCTAAACACAAATATATTGTATTGTTGTGTTTTAGTATGTGCATTGAGATTCAATTTTTATGATATAAATTTCTCCGGATACATTCTCAATGTATTTTTAGTCGTTAATAAGAGACATAGTTAATCAATTACAATATCATGTCGGTATCTGATTAAATATGCTTTCAATTGACACGATTGTTTTAAACTACGCAGCACAGTTAATTTTATGCAAAAACTTAATAATAAGGCATAAACTTCATCAAATATTCAAACTACAAATAGAGAAAGCCGACCCATTTATATATCTCGGCTATTAAACACTACATTCAATTCATAGATATGTTTTGATTTCATAATTATAAAAATTTAAAACAAAAAAGAACTAGGAATGTTGTTATTATTATGCTGCACTAATTTTAAGCTTGAAACTTGAATCATTAAATGTTGTCAAATGGTAATAAGATATCCTTTAGTCAATTCTAACAGATGAGTATTTGAAAACTTCAAACCGTACATTTAACAACAACCGGAAAATGAAGGTTTTTGCTATTTTTGACAACATTTTCCAATGGTATCAAATTTAACATTTTACAAGCGTAAATATATGCCAATCCAGGCATAATTTCAACATGAATACCCAGAGATTATGAACGGTTCAGTGTAAAATATCTCCCTTTTTCAGTTAAAATTTATTATTATTGCAAGCAAACATTTGATATATTGAAACCTTTTTTCTCTCTTTCTTTATTCACTTATATTATGTCATTTAATCCAACCAGATCAACCTTGATTGATCGGTCGACTACTCTAGGTCAACATAGCCTATTACGTACCTTTGAACCAATATTCATTAATCCAATTGCTACAATAACCCAAACTGATTATGTCATATCTACCGTCATTGCATCTAATGTACCTGAACCAACAACAATTGTACCTGAAACAAAAACAGATATTTATGCTGAAGATATTTGGGCGCACCGTATTCATAGATACTTACCAGTAATCCTAGCCTTTGCTATCATTGGTATATTAACTGTTCTTGGAAGCATTGTTTATTTGGCATATCGCTTTTATCAAGCTTCAATCCAACGCCGCCGCCAAAATGCCGAGGAAAATAATAATAATATGAATAAGGAAAAGAAACCAATTAGTCCAATTTCGGCTACATTATCCAGCGTTATACCATGGTTGGCTATACCTTCACCAACAAGACATCCAACAGATATAGAGGAACATTATGTAGATTTTCAACCACAACAGCGTGAACCGATTCGATTTGAGAAATCAGATTTGAAGCGTATTATGGATGATGATACATCTATAACAACTAGGCGACCTTCTTTAGCACCCTCATGGTTGACAAAAATTCTTCCTAACAAATTCTCTACAACTCTCAATCTCTCAGGTCAATCACGAAGACATATGTCTTTACCAATTCTATTCTCTGGCAATGATGGTCAAACTATAGATAATTTGAATATCCCTATTTCATCTACATTTGTACCTATTGATAAATCATCACTGACATTAGTGCCTCGATCTGAAATTTGGCTTGATCCTCATCGTAGAAGAGGTGTGGATGAATTAGATATGTGGGAGAGAAAAAATAGTGGAACCGAAATTCAAACCATTGCTGTACCGGAACCACAACCCATGTGGCGCTTTCCTTCACAACAAAATGCATATCCAGATTCACCGGATTCATGTGAACGAGGATATTCTTTGCCAAATAGAAGGTCAAATCATATTGATAGCAGAAGACGCTCTATAAGTCATCATTCATCAACTACAACAATACAAGAGAATAATCAACCTAGCCGTAGTAAATCCGAAGTAAGTTGATGAGATATACACGTGCTACTATAAATAATCTTTACTAAAGCAAAAGGGTATTAATAGTCTATAAGGTATGTCATGGATGATTCAATACATCCTTCCTCCTCAAGTGCGTCTAATTATAATCAGCAACCAACAAATGAAAACGGTGCATTTTCAAGGTTTGCAATTACCGTGAAATTACCTAAATCCAAGCAAAATGGTTCAAATGATGTAAGACTTGTTAGACAGGCACTAGAGACAAGTCGATTGAAGAACAGTAGTAGTCAATGGCTACATTCCTCTGGAAGCAAAAGCTTCTGATACCTAATATTTATATATATTTCATCAATATTTTTCTAAATTTATTTTGTAATTCTACTATTTTTTTTCTTTTTCTCAATAAAAGCTAAATTATATTGTACAGAAAAGAAACAATTGTGTGTAACTGACACAGGCGTCTGAACGAAAAAAACCTTAGATTTCAAATTTGAAATTCAGATCAATTTCCCAAGAGTCATCAGTATCTATAAAGAGTTTTAAATAGCAATTAAACAATAAAACGAGATATAAAAAAGTGTTCAAATTAATTTATAACATGTTGAGTATTTGATAGTGTTTTTATTTTTGTAAAAAATACACAAATTTCATTAAATTCCGACCAAGAAAGTTTATTTTTGCCATTACAATGCATTCTTCAAGGAGCTCTTCACAGAGCGGAAACGGAATAAGGTTGATTGCAAATTAAACCTTTGTAATCTATTATTTATTTATCTTTCTTGTAGTTTTATATTTTAGTTGGATTAAAGAGAAAAGCGATTAGATGCCACCTACAAGTAAACCAACAATACAAACGCCAATACCGAGTGGTGTGCCAGATGTTTTTATTTTAGATGAACAAAAGATTCAAGCTAGTGAAAATACAGAAAAGCAAGAACTATATGTATTGCAATGGTTAGCGCAAGTCGAACGCGAAAGCAAAACAATCAGTGTAGTACGTATATAAAAAGCATTTTATTTGATTGTTGTTGATTTTGCTTTTTATAGGAAATTTTGAAAAAGGCACAACCTATTATAGAAAAGACATTATTTCGACTTATTTCTCTTGCAACAGCGAAGCCTAGAAGACCGATTCGCTTTTTAATAGGAAGATGTTATGTTGTTCTTTATACTCGAGGTGATACTAGAACATTATTCGATTCGGTTACAGCTTTACATAGTTTGATAGGCGCAAATAAGAATATTGATAAAGAAACTAGAATGTAAATTCAATGAATTATACCCAAAAACAAAGACACTTACACATATTTTATATTTGCATAGTGCTGCTATATCCACAACTGGTGCAATTATGGGCACTTCTGGTGGAAAAGTAAGATTAAGTTTTTATTTGGAGTGGAAAATAGTTTATTAATTATTATTTATTGTATAGATTTTATCTTTATTTGCAGAAACAGCCTTGATATTTTTAAAAGTGATGAAGAGTAGCAGCGTATGTGAACACATTCAACGTTTTGAGAAAGTAATACACTAACTGCATAAGCATAGAATCCATTATTGTTAAAATTAGAAACAATTACAGCATTTACGCTATTATTAAAAGGTGCAGGAAAAGCTGCTACTGACCAAATTTTGAAGGATTTGATGAAACAATTACGATATGGGCTAGTAGATAAAGCACTAGTTGTTAGAATCGCATCTGCACAAGTGAGAATAGTTAACACAATAATTCAAAATTTCCATGACTTATACTTAATACATCTAGTGTATGCAAGCTGTCATTCAACATGCTACTCAAACATTTACACAAAATGATATTGAAGGATTATTACAACATTGCTTTAAAGCGTTTGACAATTCAACATTTCCTGTCCGTAGAGCTATATCATCGTTATGTGCAACTTTACTTGTATTCACTCAATCTCAAGCAATTGTGGATCCTAATAAACCTAATATTAGACATGCATCAACAGGAGAGGGATCGAAAAAAACAGAGGAATCTCTTGGTAAAGGTGTAACATTAATGTCGATAGAGGAAATGCTAGGCCAATTATCATCTTGTTATAATCGACTAAATGCTCCAAGAGAACTCAAGACTGGAATCATAGAGACATATGCTACTCTATTTGTGTTATTAGGTACAGAATTCGTAGAAGCAAATTATACAGTGATTACAAAGCATGTGTTATGTGAAATTTTGGATTCAAACAAGATAAACACTGCATCAGAAGGTGCTTATTTAAGATCTCAAATCAATTTTTTACTTCATAATACGATTGGAAAAAGATTATTAAGTGAACAAGGTCAAGCAAATGCAATTCGATCGTTGGTAAGTAACTGGATCAAGAAATGGCCTCCACTTATGGCAAACCAAAGTGCTCCAAATAAAGATATCTTGATTTGTGTTACAAATTTAGTTTCTGAACTAGTATGTGAACTTGAAGGGGCATCTAGCTCTGTACAGGTGAATACAAAAGTCAAATGCAATGAGTGTACAATGACTCATATAAATTTGAATACAGGATGTCTTGGTGGAGCCATTGTTTGTATTGCTGACACATACAAGTTTTTCTGTACAGATGGCGACAGTTTGGTGTATTCGATGTGTTTGTAACGCTTTACCAACAAATTTGTTGTACTTATTGCCCAAATCTCTCAATTTACTTGAGAAAAATCTTGGAAATTTATCAAATCAAACTACTACTATCAAAGTATTTCAGCGCACAATTGCATATTCTTACACTGTTGCAGCAATTATGAGTGTTTTTCCAGCACATCCTATCTATACATCATTTGAATTGAGTGCTAGAGCTATGGCACTTGCTAATCAGCTTATTAAACAAACCAACAAAGATCCCAAGATTGCTAGTGTTCAAGTTCAAGTTGCATGGACATTGATTGGATCTATCATGTGTTTAGGCCCTAATCTAGTCAAAATTCATTTGCCTCAATTGCTATTACTTTGGAAGAGCGCATTACCTAAACCCACTGGAAAGGAAGCAAATGCAATTAGATCAGAGCCGGAATGGTCGCTTTTGTTTCACACTCGTGAATGTGTAACTGGTTCAATATACAGTTTCTTGGCTCACAATAGTCAATCACTAGTAACATTGGATATAGCAAAGAGAATTGCTGCTTTGTTGAATAATACGCTAGCATTCTTGGCTACAGCTCCTACTACTTTTACTGCAACAACAATGTCGCCTTGTACACCTTATGAAACGAGGCTAATTGATCAATTCTATTCTTTAAGAAGACGTATATTCCAATGTTTCATCACTATCAGACCTCTTTTATCAACCTACGAATCTTCACTCAGTAGTTTACTTAGAAATTCATTATCCGTATTTACTGAACCTGATAGAATCTCACCATCGTCAGGAGCTCATCATCAGGTAACAGCAACCGTTCCTGGGCAATATGTTAGTGTATGGAATACTGCTGATGGACATGGCTATGGTGTTACAAGTAAAATGCAAGGCTATCATGTTGATGTAGCTTCTCAAAGTCAAGATAATAGCGAAGAATCAACAAATTCGGGTAAAGAGTGGATGACAAAAGATAGATTTGAGCGTATTGAGGAACTTCTTGAACGACCAATTATTGGATCTCTAGAGCTTGATCCTTTTTATTCGTATACCAACATAGTCAATGATGGTAGTAGTACATTTCAACAGCTTTTGCCTCAACAACAATCACAACAAAATAAGAAAAAGTACGTTATACCTCAACCTGTATCACCATCTACATCCTACATCAATGCAAGCATTGAACTCTTTGCTACTTTGTTTGCTAACCAGCCTGCTCCTATTCAAGAATCTACATTTGAACTTATGGTGAAGGTTGTAAAGGATCCCAAATTAGAAAAGAATTCACCTAAAAGAGCTGCAGTTTTGGTAAATATTGTGGTTGCATTATTAGGTGCATTCAAAAATATTGCAGCTTTTGCTAAAAAGAGAAAGGGTGAATCTATCGCCTTTAGTCCTCGAGCTACTCAACTTGTCCAGGAGATTCTTATGGAAGTTGTTATTCACCCTGATCCATACTTGAGAAACGCTGCAAGTGAAACTATCGGTCGTCTTACTTCTATTGTAGGTGGCTCATTTGTAGCTGCACAAATGCAACTTTTGGTAGATTTAGTTGTTTCAAATCGTGATCCTGATGTTCGTGCAGGTTGTGCTTTAGCTATTGGCTATATTTACACTCATGTTGGTGGTATGGCAGCTGCTGCTCATTTGAAAACCATTGTAGGTATACTATTATCTTTAAGTAGTGATCCCCACCCTGTTGTTCATGCTTGGGCATTGGAAGCCATGGCAATGACAGTTAGTTCTGCTGGTCTCATGTTTTCTGGTTATGTTAATAGTACACTTGGAATGGTTGCTAAATTGTATTTAAGCGAAACACATGAGCCTGGAAGTGGGTCTATTGCTGTCACTAATGCAGGCATGTCTGTTGGATTCACAGCTTATCAAGAATTTGGTCGTATTATTTATGAATTGATTGGTACACTTGGTCCTGAACTTCAGGCTTCGTCTAAAGTAAGAGAACTCTGTCTTAATATGGTCGAAGAACTCAAATTAGAACCTGATGAACGAGTAAATGTAGAAGCTATTCGTTGTATTCAACATTTTTTGATGTTCGCGCCTAAATATCTGGATACTCGTGAGCTTGTTCCATATCTCCAAAACCAAATTACTAGTCTACATTTGCCTCTTAAAAAAGCTGCAGTAACTTGTTTATATCAATTAGTTCAACGCGATTCAGAACTTGTATTCAAGGCAGCTCAACCTGGTTTAGATACTGAATTATTCAAAATGTTGGATACTGATCCTCAACTTTCAGATGTAAAGAATGTTGTTAGAAGTTGGTTACAAGAAACTGCGGTAGCAGAACCTTCCATTTGGGTAAATATTACTAAACGTATCGTAACTGGATCTAGTGGTAGCACAGGTAATACAAATGGAACTGTTAAATCAGCACCAGAAGCTCGTGAGCGTACATCTGACGATGGTGAAGATGAAGATTTTGGAGATGATGATGCTGATGGATTTGTAGATGACGACGATAACGCAGACATTGCAACAACCGTTGCCGATGCTTCTGGAATAACAGCTAAATTATCTGTCAATGTTGAAATTCCACCTAGATGGAGAACACAGTTATTTGCACTTGAATGTCTTCAACAAACTATTGAATTGATTTATGCAAGTGGTATTCGTGAACATTTTGATTTGATCTTGGCTCGTAAACGTAGACAACAAGCTGGCTTAGGTGATTTCTTGGTTTTCAGAGTCCCTGATTTGATTCGATTGTCATTTACTGCTGCTACTGCTCATGTTAATGAATTGAGATTAGCAGGTATCAATTTGCTTAAATTGGTCATTGAGAAATTCTCTAATACATTAGACGCTGATTTGGAAGACATGTTGCTCTTGGAACAATATTCTGCTCAAATTGGTGCTGCTCTTACGCCTGCATTTGGTGCTGATTCTTCATCTGAAATTGTATCTGCTGCTGTTCGAGTATGTGCTATTTATGTTGGTAGTGGTATTGTAAAGGATTTGTATCAGTTGGGCCGTGTTTTGAAGCTTTTGATCTCGGCTTTAGACAGATGCAAAGGTGAATCTAAATTAACTGGAGTAGGTGAGGTCAAAGATCTGAGTCCTCATGCTTCTGTTATGGTCAAATTATCTGTTCTGAATGCCTGGGCTGAACTTCAGGTAGCAAGCCAAAAGCAAGCTTACTTGAAGCAAGTATTGCAACCTAATTTAGCAGTTTTGAGTCCAATGTGGTTGCGTGCTCTCCAAGATTATGCTCGAATTCGTTTAGAATCTGATATTGTTGCGTTATCAAGTCGTTCAACAGATCGTATTCAAGCTTCTTCCAATAGTGGTATTGATTCTATGTATTCTGCTGCTACTAAAGATGTTGTTTTGCCTTATTATCGTCGATCTTGGTTGAAGATTATGGAGGCAGTGGCCACGTTAATTGAAACAAAAGCTCCATCTATGACAGACGCCATTAATAGCAATCCTGATTCTGAGCAATCAGACGATCATCCATCAAATTTATTCTACATTTTGTTTGGTTTATGTATAGAAAGTCTTTCTCGCATTTCAAGTTCTAGTAGCAACAAATATGACAACTCTACTATCCCTATCTGTCTTCGAGCTCTTCGAACATTTGTACAACCCTCTCTTGCTGGAAAGCAATTTGTACCCAAATCAGTATTTTTGGAATTAATGAATGTATTTGATAGATTGATTCAAACAGAAGGTTATCGTATCCAGCTTATTATCATTGAGATTATACAAAGGTTGATTCAAAGTTATGGAACAACTTACCTTTGTAATGATTTAGAAGGCGAAACTGATTATCATATTATGGATGTTACACTCGATCCAGATGCTTTCCCTGCAACAGCAAAGCTTTATTATTTGTTACGACTTTTAATCAATGTGTTCTTGCAAAGTGTTCCTAAACTATCAAATAAGCCTGCTTCATCTCGTCGTTCTGCTCATGGTTCAAGAGAGAATCTTCCATTACTACTTGGCCCTTCGTTAGATACACTCGCTCTTCTTGTGGGTATCACGCCAAAGAACTATAAAGTGGATCTATTAGCCATTTGCTTTTACATTTTCTCTGAGATTTTGACTGAAAACAAGTTTGAAACAACACTTGCACCAAGGGTTCTTGTTTCTCTCAAGACTGTATTCCATAATTTTGAATCTGATTTGACTAATGAAGATGTAAATTCTTTATCAAGAGTAACTTGCGCAATAATTCATACTTTATTAGACGAATTCTTTGAGTAAGTTAATATATGATAGAAACTGTAATTTTAAGATAACCTAATTCCTCTCAATAGAATAAAGTCTGTTGCTTCTCAAAAGAATAGACTTTTAGCTGTAGTATTAATTATGACAGGTTGTCCTTCTGCTACGCTGAGAGATGGAGAAGGTATCGCCGTATTCGTAGATACACTCAAGCAATCATTAGCATCAGACAATGTAGAGGTAAATATAAATGTCATGCTACTACTTTAAAGCCATTAACATATTATGTTTTGATAGCTTTCGATTACTGCTCATCAATGTCTTCGTAACTTTATCAGTCTTCCTGAAAAGAAAAGTAGTGTTCCTGCATTAGCTAGTTTGGGACAAGCCATCGTTAACTCGACACTATCTTTTATCATTGAACGCATACTTAGATTTAAAGATAATAAGGATAATTTAACTGATGTGGCACTTACTGAACTTGATGAAGATACCAAAACTCTACTTACTCTATTAAATGGTGTTCCTGAGGAACAAAGTAAGTACTTACAATTTATAAATGATTAAACAAGTAACTAAACTAACGCAAATTTCAATTAGAGCCTTTAGTTTTAAGCGTTATTTTGCCAACTTTGACATATTTGTTGGATGATCCGCCATATAATGGTCATGAAACCAAGGTTCATGAAGCTACGCTAACCCATTTACTAGCTATTGCGACTAACACTCCAGCTGTTTTCCGTGATACGGTATCAAAATTACCAAACAACGTAAGAACCAAATTAGAATCTGCTATGCGTTATAGTATTCTAGCTAGTCAGGAACAACAACAAAAGCAACAACAAAAGGAACAACAATTAAAGGCAGCATATGAAGATAGTAAGCAGCCTACTATTGCTCTCAAAATGGACTTTAGTAATTTCGGATAGATGTCTTGCTTGATTTTTAATCAATAGTGTACATTTTTTATATGCATGCAAAAAAGCCTCCAACTAATATGCTTTATATGCCAACCACATCATATTATTTTCTAATATTATGCTATCTATAAATATATAAGTATACTTGTTTCTATGTAATTCATACCAATAAATAATCCATCAAACAAACGATAAAAAGCGGAATTTTTAAAGGTCGCATGCACCATAAAAACTGCATTTTTAAAGAATTATTTTGAGTCGTTCATTTACTTTGCAACTATTTTTTTGTTAATAGCATTATGAAAAATGTAGTATATAGCATCCACTTTTCTCTCTCTCAAACATTTATAAAAATCATGCCGAATCATTCAATTCACTGCAAACTACTGGTATTTTGAGCTACGACATTTATGCTTAAAACAACACATGCAGTAGCTCAGAATATGTGAAAGCATATTCCTAAATCATCGTTGGATAGTTCTATGTAAATAACTGGCATTTTTGAGATATGGAAAAATTGACGATTTCGACCAAATTTTCTGAGGGATACCTAGAAATTTTGTAAAATCAAACAATGTGATTTTTCACCTTAAAAAGGACGTTTTTTCCAAAGATATATATTAATATAAAATGATCGTAAAAACTATGTCTTTCGTCTTCCAACATTGTTTTAGATTTTTGTGGCAAAAACTGGTTTTACGTTTTCTGTAATTCAAGCTTTACTGAATGATTTAGTTCAACTGGAACCTATTGCATCCGATAGAGAACAAAAATATGCATAGAAAATGTTAAAACCATAAAGAAAAACAGGGCAAACGGGTAGAAAAAAGGTTGTGGCTTAATATCCCCGGATTCAATACGTTTGAACACCTGCTTAGGCGCTTGTTTCCAGCAAGTTAAACTTGGATAGGTAGTGTCTTTCCAGTGGAAGAATTAATGAGTGAGATCCAGTTGGAACCAACGGACACAGTCATGGTTGTAATCTTTTTTGGCATTCTAAACGAGCTAGTGGATACCTTATATAGGACAGAATGAAGAAGTAGAAGAAGACCTGTAGTATGGTTGAGAGAGACTTGGTCATAGCCACGAGGGAGTATATCAATAGATTTGTACAGCATATCAACAGTAATTACCCTACTTTTTTTAGCTAGCTGCTTGCGAGCCACAGGCAAAAATAAGGAAAGCTGGTGAAGATGGGAACCGTTATGATTGTTGATATGATAGGACAGCATAACAGTGAGTGGGCTACTATTTGTGGTAGGCGAATTCATGAGAAGCAAAGGTTGAATACACTAAAAGCAAACGGTTGCATATTGTTTCTTGACATCTAGAACACCAAGGCTATCTTGTGAACGAGGAAGAGTCAAGGTGCTCCATGGTATAACCGAGAAGATACCTTGTTTCAAGAATTGATTAGCAGTTGTTGTGATTTGCTGTATCTCTTGTTGAGTGAGAAGGATGGCCCTAAAAATATACCAACACTTGGACAAGATCAAGGTGTTGACAATATTGGCTTTCCCAACAACAGAGAAGGACCTGCAGGAATGGATTTGTAATGCTTGTTTCAGTTTACCAAGAAGGGAGCCGAGAAAGTTGGCACGTTGATGAATAATCTGTATTAGCAGAAGCCAAGATAGATGATGAGATCAACGTCCTTAGCTGTATGAGGGTGATGAATATTCATATGAGCAAGGGGTCGATTCCAAAATCCACGAGTATCACGACTAGATATGGAGAATGCTTCCACCTTTGCATAGTGAAAACTGGCATTCAAAGCACGACAAAATAAATCCATATAGTATTGCAGGAGCCGAAGGTCTTGTCGATTATGGGCAAAAGCCAGAGCATCATCAGCATAACATAGCATTTTAGTAGTAATCACAGTTGATTTCGTAGGTGCGGAATTGTCCCTCACAGGTTAGTCATGATACAAAATCGATTTTTAAATGTGAAAGTTTTTCTTTTTATATGCTGCTGTATTTCATTTATGAAGACGTAGTTATTATAAATACACAGTTTCTTTCATTAAGAAAAAAAGTATTATTCGATTAATAGCTTAATATAATCCGATTTTTTATTTTTTCGTATCAGAAACATTATTACATGTATTTATAAAATCAACTGTTTTAGGCATGCAGTATGATAGAAATAATACAGATGTAGTATATAAAAATAAACAAGTATAAAACTATTTAGCAATTGCATTATATTTTTCAGACCAGCCTTGAATCAGTATATCCCCTTCCTTCAATCGTGCCAAAGAATGACTCAAAGATCTACGACCTTGAAAACATACGATGTCTTTCGGAAAAAGTCCACATATCCACGACTGTATTTCTTCGCTATTATAAATATGTAATGCATATTTTAACCCTTTTTTATATGTCTCGTCAAGATTAATAGCACTGTTTCCATCAGTACATTGTGATACTTCTAAAGGTGTTGCATATAAATCTTCAGAAATTTTGGTACATTTATGAATGTTCTTTTTGAATTCATCAATTTCACCAAGGTGTATTTGCATACTTCTCTCACCATCAGGGTATATCAAAACAGTATCGATGGCAATAAATTTTGTCAAAGAACGAACGAGTAACAATTGTATTAAGTTTACATCTGGAGGCTGTTCTGTTATTCTCGTATATTTGGCTGCTTCTAATATAATATCACTAGGCAAATAAGATGGCTCATATACAAGACATGCGCAGGCATGTCGACCTTCATATAAATGTCCTCTTAAGCTAACCAAGGCAGACCCCTTCGTACCAGGCTGAACTGCATATCTCAAACCGTGTACTTTCCAGTCCATTTGGATTCCTAAAACAGGGCCGTAATCTATATGTGGTGCATCTTCACCGGTGCGCAATATGTACCAGCTTGCAAGAAATGACCCAAGTCCGCGACATTCTGAATGGTTTAACCGATTTAAACTTTTAATTGTACGATCCAAATTGCTACAAATAGTACATTGGTCAATTTCCATACCACCTTTGAGAAGAACACCACCAACGTAGATAGTAATCAGTGTATTGAGAAATAGTACAGTGTTACAGTTATCGACACCTTGATTCAAACCTTTTGTACTGAAAATCATATTAGTGCAGCTTCCTTCACAAGCTGAGCATCTTTCAGCAATAGATAAAGCAATGTTTCTTATTTCTTCCCCTAAAGATTTCATCAATCCCGTTTGGGTAAGTACAGAAAATTCAGGTGTCATTAAAACTGTGCCCGGTGGATCACCATTTTCAATACCAAGAATAGCAGTTTCAGCAATTTGTTTATCTAACCAAGCTAACAGAAAATCCTCTGACTCCGTTGGAATATTGCAAATGCGAAAATTTAGTTGCCGGTGGATGTATGGGAATGTCAAATCCGATTTCATAATTATTGATGGCTCCAGATTCAATGCTTCAATACCATGCTCTTGGCGTCCAAAAACCGTTACTCCTCCCGTTGGTCCTAAATTCAGTGCTTCAATCCTACAGAGTCTTATTTGAGCCAATCCAAATGCAAGTGCCGCAGATTCAACGTCTACCACTCTTAAAGTTACTTTATGTTTATTCTAGCAAAATCTTACAAGATCTCTAACCGAGGATCCTTTACTTTGACTCAAGGGATCAAAGTTGTTTGCGGACTTCCATTTTTTCCAATTCGGATCATTCATTGCATCTAAGCTGGTTCCTCTTTTCCAGATTGCATCGGTAATTGTCATAATTTGCTGGTTCATATGTCGAACAAATATTTTCTTACCATTTGTAGTAGGAGGAAACAAGCCTAGAGTAAACCCTTTTCGAAGTGATATTCCAACAGAACCATCGCCATTATAAATAGATGCACAAAACAAAAGAGAATGAAAAATAGGCATTAGGGTAGTAATATCTTCGAATGTTATGCTCGGATGTGTTAATATCAGCCCTCCTTCAGATCTCTTCTCGAATGGTATATCATATTCAACAGGTATGCCCAAACCAACGAGATGTTGGATCATTGGTTTCAAACTACCAAGAACAGCGAAATTTGGTATATCATCCGCACGCGTACTACCAAATGCTTTCACAGCCAACTTCATCATATCATCGCCAGCTTGAATCACAGTGGGCGCCAAAACATCCAATTTTATGTTTATCGGTAGAAATGGAATTTTTATATTCTCGAAAGAAAAGCCAATATTGTTAAGCTTCTCAATATATATCGAATAGTCAGTTGCAAGTAACTTCTGCTCTTCTTGCTCTTCTTGCCTTCTTTCCAATACAGATATGGAGTTTAATCCTGCAATCGTAGATATTTCCCAGTTAGGGATGTGAACATTGTACAAATTTAATGATTCTTTTAGGTATTCAATCTTCTTGGCTAGGACTTCATCCAGATGAGAATATTCTATCCCATCATATGTTAAATGAGTAGGATCCACATTGCTGTAGTCTTCAGAAGGTTCCATTAAAATTATACTTTATCGCTACAATTGATTAATAAGATATCAAAGCATAAAGAATAAAAATAATACTTACAAGATTATCAGGATATGTATGAATCGAGCTGTCTGATAAGCTTTGGAATAAGAAAGTTTGATGGAATTGTAGAATATTTATACCTTCGGATAAAAATATCACGCCAGCTACGTGAAAATAATACACACAATTGTAGACGATGTGAAGTCTCAATAAAGTATTTTCTTCCAAAACTAGGCACCTAATGCATGACACAAAGGACACTGTATTGTGTGATATGTTCATAACTTATTACAGTAATACTTAGCACTTTTTGCTACACGGCGATCTTTTTGGCCATGTGTAGGAAAACTTGAAGCTTGAACTTATCGGTTTTATGAACCTAATAGACATCAACATTAAAATGCATTAAAATACCCAATACACTTTTAATTTTTATACAGTTTTAACGTATTCAAATGAATACAATAGTCTTGAATAGATCAATCGATGTAGTTGTTCTTACGCATTTTAGATGTCCACAAAGATTTGGTTCTATATATTTATATTTAGAAGCGTCAAATCGTTGGCTACTTTACGTATGTCTAGAAAAACAAGTATATCACATGATCACATGGTATAATGCATAAAGATTAATCAGAAAATAAAAATTAAATTTAGCATGCTTAGTGTTACAATATAGCGTCGAATTGTAAATAATCGATCGGCTCAGAGGTAAAATGTTATACATAATGTAGAAGTGATCAGCACGAATAAATTAAAACTTTTTATAGTTGATGAATAATGTTTGAAATAGCAGATGCTTATCTACTAAAGTTTTGAGAAAATTTACGATTTTGACTTTCAACTTTTGAGCTTGTGAGACAAACTGAACAGGCCAAGTGGTACCATACCGCGCCATAAACATTTAAAAAAGATATTTAAAGTAAATAAAGACATATGCATGCAAAAAAAAAAAAAAAAAAAAAAAAAAAAAAAAAGTTTTTTATAAGAGCCCAAAAGGGATACGAAAAAAGTCGAAAATGGATCTTAAGCAGCCTGGTTTCGCTTTTGTGATATATAACAGATTTTTCATCTCACATATTGAATTTTTTGGTTAAGAGCCTTAAGCCTATACAGTACTACGTATCTTTTCAATAAGTTTGTATTTTTATGCTCTGCTTCTAACTAAAAACAATGCATTATTTACCAACTACAGATAAAATTATTATGCAGGACATAAAACTGCAGGATTCCAGAACGATATCTCTAAAAAAAAGTACATTACTTGTATGAATTGAATGGATGAGTCTATTAGAAAACACTTGCAAGTATATACATTAGATGTCATATTTAAATTGCAATGATAAAAAATGCTCATGCTAAATGCATTTTGATTTACAGTGAGAGAAAAAACTGTACCAGTATTTTGCAAAATCGAGGTTAAACCGACTATACTACTTAGCTTTTATGCCACGTATTTGTGCTATAAATCACTGCAAAGGTGATATTTAGGGCTTTCAAATAATACAACTTACAATTGTGTAGAATGCGTATACATAGAATGCCTCAGTGTTGCAGACCGAGCTTCGTCTCCTTTTAAATTACTATCCTTAACACTACGCTTCATTTTCTCTTTCATTCCTTAAAATATGTAGTGCAGTAAAAAGGGATTAATTTTATAAAAAAAAAGCTTAAAAGAAATACTGCTTTAATCCTTCTTTATTAAATTATGAATAATTTACAATAAAAAACTATTTCTGCTTCTCTATTTATACTATTTAGTTATCTATATTATTTGGCAGTTGTTCTATCAACTGTCAATTATTCCGTAATTTTTAATATTTTGTTGAGTTGTAGGGTTCTTGATTTACTTAACCCAGAACGACCTTTTAATTTGATTTTGACAACTGAGGTTATCAAACGTGCGTTCAGAACAGCCCTTACTTGTTCTTTTTGATTCAAATGTGTTTTAGGTTTTTTTTACTTATGATACAACGCACTATAAACGCCCTTAATTATTTATGATTTATAATATATTCATAATCTCTTATTTAGATTACATATTGCATGGCATAGTTTCAAATGAAATGGCTTTTAATTTATTATGTGGGGAAATACTACCTAGTTCAGCACATGTAGTACAGTCATGACTTGATGTAGCGGGCTCATGAATAAGGGAAATTCAATTTAACAGACATTTTTGACTTTCCCAATTTTGATCAAGGAATTTCACTGCTATTTTTCACTATCTCGATATAGTGGATTAGTGGAAAAGTGCATTATTTTGAAATAAATTTTAAATTTATATCCAATTGATACTTCGTTTTACTTTTTATAGTTAAAAAATTGATTCAATACAGCGGAAAACTCGATTTGACGGACACTTTTCCATTTCTCACCATGTCCACTAAATTAAGTCATGGCTGTATTTTGAGGATATCTACGAAAATTAATATTTTTTTTAAAAAACCAATTGCATCCGACAGAGCTCAATAAAGTCTATTATGACATGAATGAAAAATAACTACTCGTTAACGAATGTTTTAAAACCTACCACAAAAAGACCAAAAAAAGAAGCAAAAAAAACGTGCCAGAATTTTTTTATACTGAAATATGTTATAGGGTACTTCAAAACAAGTAAGTTTCGTTATTAAAAATTGTTAATACAACTTAATTTGTTCCTGAGATAGGTAATAAGGCCCAAAGTTTTAATTTTTTTTTTTTAGGGTTTACCGTAGTGGTATACATTATTCATTATTTAACGGTTGGCTTGATATTTATAAAACTCCTACATAACGTATATAAAGCAAAGTGTACAATAAAATTAGTGAAGGGACTGAGAGGTCAATCGGGTGGGTATGATGAGTGAGGATTACTTGGAGTTCCGTTGGCTTCTAGGGCCAGAGGAGAACGACGTAGTTGGGAAAGTTATCGACCAAAGAGGGCAGTGCCTAGAGCAGAGCACATGATGACGCGGCTGCTTTATTGTCATATTATAGTGCGTCTGTTTTGGCAACAGGACACCTAATCGGGATTACAGTACTACATAACATTATCAAATAAACTTGTCAACACCAGGATTTGAACACGAGACCTTGCACCTGGGAAGCACACGCCCTAACCATTCAGCCCAACCACCAAGGGCGAGTTTTAATGTTTATTTTTTTTATAGGGAAATAAGTTTTTTATTAAAATTATTTCATTGTTTAATATCCGAGTTTTAATGTTTAGATGTGAATACCTGTAAAAAACTGAAACATTCGTAGTAGTAGTAGTACTAAAAAGGTTATACCATCTACTAGAGATACGATATTTTAGAAAACACTGACACGTAAGCAAGGATGAAAAGTGAGACATAGTTTTTAAGAAAAAAGCGGTGATTTTTACATGCTTTTGGGTCTTTCATGAAATATAGAGTAAAATCAATTTAAGAGCAGGTATCATAATAAGACCAACTCATATCTATATAGCAATGTCTAAGGTATATCGAAAGAAGTGTTTAATATGAGGTTAGTTATAGAAAAGAGGACGCACTCCAATTTTGAAAATTGAACGCTGAATACTACGAAAATTCAGTTTTTTTTTTTTTTTTTTTTTCTTTTATCGAGCAGGCGCCTACAGAAAGATATCCTTGTTTTTAAACGCCTGTAAAGTTCACTGGTGATAAAATAAGTGGCTTAAAAGTAATGATGATAGTTTAAAAATGGTACTAATTCTTTGATATGCTGCAGCAGGCAGTCAAGTGATTCGCAATTCTAAATGATGATCTGTAGCTTATAATAGTGCTCTGTCAGACTTAAGGGTTGTTCAGGACATATGACAATTAATGCTCTATATGTAACTGATGTTTGTAGTAAACTATAAGGTCGCCCTTCTAAACAATAATAATTCTAAATCTTATTGCTTTTGCTTATCTGAGAAGCTCGTTTGTTTGATCTCCTAAACAGTATGCTTTTTAATGTGATACACATAGCCGAGTGTACCTGATTTATCAATTAAATGTTCTTTGACCGCGCCACTAATCTAGATGATAAGCTTACTGTTATAATTGCGTATACTCTTTGATTGAAGCATCTGATTTAGTGTAACCAATAAAGTTAAACTAAATATTCCATGGCAATACATCATTTAGTTTGGTAATCATAAAGATGTTTAAACATATATGTTTTTCTGAAATGAATGATATATGGGGGTAGAGTACTTGATTTAATCCAGAAAAGAAGTTTCGTAAAGAATATTACAGTTTATCTAGAATAATCC
Source organism: Mucor plumbeus (assembly GCA_016758945.1). Lineage (NCBI taxonomy): Eukaryota > Fungi > Mucoromycota > Mucoromycetes > Mucorales > Mucoraceae > Mucor > Mucor plumbeus. The sequence continues at coordinate 108,428 of JAEPRC010000009.1, forward strand.
ACTATGATGAATATATGTTCAAACTATCTGTTTTTTATTTTTTAGTGACAGATCTGATTAAAGGGACCATGCCGATCGTCCGCCTCGGGTAAATAATGTGATAAATTTCAGTTTCAACGTCTTCTCGGCTAATCAAATCAATCAAAACTGCTTAATCGACTGATTATATATTGATCCAAAATGCTAAAATGTTACGTTGATTTGAATTAATCTGATTTGCTGATATTCAATCATTGTATATAAAAAAAAAAAAAAAAAAAAAAAATTGATTTAGTAAAATCCAAGAAATATATCCTAATCTATCAAGTAAATATACGCACAATTGATACATGTTTATACATACAGTAAATGGGTGTACATTTAGATATAATTTATATGTTTTTGAGTTTATGCCATAAATATTACTTGCGCGCCCTCACGACATTAGGAAATAAGGCGCGGAGAAGACGGAACTAAATTTATCATTAGATGTGTGACTAAAAAGAAGATTTCACCCACTAAATGGTTATAACAACAAATTGCATAAAAATAGCGTAAGATTCCTTGGGTCTTTTTTTTTTTTTTTTTTTTCTTCTTATTCTTTAATCTTTTTTTGTCTAAAAAATGTCTGAGAAATCAACCATTAAAGCATTGCTTAAATCAAAATTGTATTTTAGACCACCAGTAACTCAAGATCCGAGAACATTTAGTCGAAAGACTAAAGGTATCATTTTGATGTGCATTGGATTATGCGCCAGTACTTCTGGTTTTTCAAGCACAATTTACTTTCCAGGTATTTTGATTTATATAAAAGACAGATCAAACAAAAACTGATGGTTACTTATAGGATTACCGGCTATTACCGAAGATTTGCATGCACCCTCGATTGCTACAACATTGACAGCAGCATTATTCGTCTTGTTAATGGGTATTGCCCCTGTATTTTGGGCTTCTTTCTCGGATAACTTTCATGTTAGACGAATTGTCTTATTTGCATCAATGATTATCTTTGCTGTTGCATCACTTGGATCTGCTTTTATTAATAATATCTGGGGCCTTGTTGTACTCCGATGTGTACAAGCTATCGGATCTTCTTGCGGACAATCTGTTGGTGCGGGTGTCATTGCAGTATGTTTGTGTATAAAGATATTTACTGAAAGCGCATATTTTTTGATCTGACATTTATTGTTTATTATTTAGGATTGCTATCCATTAGAACAACGTGGTGCTGCATTTGGTAAATTCTTTTTCGGTGTATTCTTTGGTCCATTACTTGGTCCAATTATTGGTGGCTTCTTAATTATGAGTGCTCTTTCATGGCGTGCTACATTTTGGTTTTGTGTTGCATTTGCCTTATTTATTGCATGTAATATTTTCTTTTTTTTCCCTGAAACTTACCGTGATAATGCTAAATGGGATATGCAATTACCTACTACAAAAGATGAAGATAATTCATCTTCAATTACAAGTAGAACTCTTGAGGATGATAATCAACCTGAAACAAAAATTGTTTATGAAAAAAATCAAATTGATTCAACTGAACAAAGCAATATTGCTGTAGAATCAAAGCCTACCGCTCCTCCTCCTACCACTCCTCCTCCTACTACTACATTACAACCACAAAAACGTTCTTCAAATCCTTTTGCTGCATTCATTTTATTGAAGCATCCATTTGTACTATGTTCTGCACTTGTCTCTGGTATTGCCTTTGGTTGTATGTTTGCTGTTGAAACTATTATCCCTGATTTATACGAGTCTCATTATGGATTCAATTCTTGGCAAACAGGTTTGTCTTATCTTGGTGCTGGTGTTGGTAACCTTTTTGGTTCAATGCTTGGTGGCATGACATCTGATAAGCTCTTGTTGCGTTCTCGTCGTCTTCGTGGTGGTCGTGCTGTTTGTGAAGATCGTTTAACTGCTAATCTTTGGTTTGCTTTCATTTTTATTGTCTTTGGTATCTTACTTTTTGGATGGGGTATTGAGAAAAACCTTAGTTATTGGTGTGGTATTGTTGCTTTCGGTATTCAAACATTTGGCATGAATCAAGTTATGACAGCTACTTCTGCTTACATTGTCGACTCTATTCCAGGTGCAGGTGCATCAGCTACAGCTTCTGCTAATTTGATTCGTATGGTAATGGCTTGCGTTTTGACTCTTATTGCTAATCCTTTAGTGGCTAGTATTGGCCCTGGATTTACATGTGTCTTTTTGGCTGGTTTATCTGTTCTTGGATTCATCATCTTGGTTATTCTTAAACTGTGGGGTGAAAAGATGAGAATCAGAGCTGGATTCAAGGACTAAATGTCATTGCATTATTTCTTTAATTACTTTTTATACATACATTAATTTTGCTCCTCAAATCACTACTTTAGACTATATCATATATAATAAATTTTATTTTTCTTCTATTTTCATTTTAAAAAAGTGGCCATTACACAAACTTGAAGCTACATAATGCTTTTTTTAAGGATTGTTTTTTTCATGAAAAAATTGCACACTTTTGATCAAACATCAATTGATTTCATGAGTAACCAACATACTTTATATGCCTATACTTTTGTTTCATGTTTTCATTGTTCCCTTTATTAAACTGATATATTACTTTATAATTATATGATACAAAATTGCTAAATTATTATGCATTTTTTTTTCTTTCCTTTCTATGTATACAACATGTCTACTTTCTGATCTCTGCAGAAACAGTTTGAACAGTTTCCAAGTAAACCTTCAATGCCTCGGGATCAACAGTTGGTAAAATACCATGACCCAAATTAGCAATATGCTTGGAATCTTTACCAAATGCATGAACCATCTTAGTAGCAATTTCACGGATAGCATCAAAACCACCGTACAAAGCAGTAGGATCCATATTACCTTGAAGAGCAACCTTATCATTGGTCATTTTACGAGCAAAAGCGGGATCAATAGTCCAATCAAGAGAGACAACTTCATAGTTTGATTCAGACAAATCAGAAAGAGCATACCAAGAACCCTTTGCAAAAATGGTCATAGGTACAAGTTCTAATCCTTCACTAGTCAAACGCTCTTTAACTTTTTTAGAGATTTGTCTAATATAAGGAAGAGAATATTCCTTGAAATCTTGAGGAGAAAGTTCACCACCCCATGATTCAAAAACTTGAAGCATCTAATAATAATTAAGGTTTAATATCCAATTGGCCAGGGGGGAAGGGGAAAAGAATAATGTAACAAACTTACTTGTGCACCAGCTTTAACTTGACCAACCAAGAATTCAATTGCAATATCAGTAATACGTTGCAATAAAGCATGGGATTCCTTGGGATACTTCCATAACCAACTCTTTGCCTTGGCTAATGTTTTACTTCCACCACCTTCAATCATATATGCCATTAATGTCCAAGGAGCACCAATAAAACCAAACAAAGGTACACGACCATCAAGTTTATGACGAGTCAATGTGATAGCCTCATAAACATAACCTAATTCCTTTTTGACATCTACATTTTCGGTTAAACGAGCAAAACATTCAGGAGTTTCAAGGGGAGCAGGGAATACAGGTCCCTTTCCAGCAACCATGAGTACTTCAAGACCCATAGCTTGAGGAATAACAAGAATATCTGAGAAAATAATGGAAGCATCTAAAAGTTTACCATAACGATCAATTGGTTGCAAGGTTAATGCACAAGCAAGTTCAGGAGTACGACAAATCTCAAAGAAACTGTGATTCTTTCTCAAAGCTTGGAACTCTATATTTACAGTGTTAATAATGACGAGATTGCCTGCTAAATATCTTTTATAGGTTTACCTGGCAAATAACGACCAGCTTGTCTCATAATCCAGACAGGGGCGCGTTCAACCTTCTCGCCTAAATTAGGGGTTTTTTTTTTCTTAATACAAGGTTAATTATAATATGTAATTTTAATATTTACCACGAGAGGCACGAAGAATGAGATCATTCTTGAGTTCGGGAAAGTTTTCTGCCTTCAAAGTAGTCATTGTTTTATAAAAGAATAAAGGAAAGAAGGGTCTCTATCAAAAAATTTTCAATTATGTCTCTTTTTCAAATGCAATTACAATGACCAACAACAAAAAAATTGAAGCTCCATGGCCAAGTAAAGCCTGGAAACAAGATATATTATTAGCCAATAGAAGATAGTTCTTCTTTTGGATCGAGAGGGCGATCGAGAAGGCGATCGAGAGTTTGTGTACGATCGAATTCGATTTTATCCGCCTGCAAGTCGACATATATTATCAAATCAAGATAAGATCAGAGCCGAAAAAGCCGTACTCAGTATGCAAGTAAAGCCATATTATTTTTTATTTTTTACTACAATCTTTTCTCACGACGAAGCAACAATCCAAATAGCATTTGGAAATGGCCAAGGGTTTTAGTGCTAACCTTGTACTAAGCAAAACGGTTTTAATCTTGCGATATATGGGTCACGATCTGCTGGATTTTTTCTCAACTATTATGTGAAAATGCTACCTAAATTTGTTATAAAATTAGGCGATTTATAAAAAAAAAAACTTAGACATTTCTATCATAATCGCTGTGCCAGAGAAAAACAAGGATTTAAAAAGAAAATTCGCATCTAACTATATTATAATCAACCTTGAAGAAATTACTAACACATGCAAAACCAAACACATGAAGATCTCTGTTGATTTTTACTATGATTAAATAAGAAAAAAGTTATGGATATTGTAATGTTTTTTTTAACGTTTTGGTTAGACATATACTGGTATTGATTTTGATTTTGACGTTTTTTTTTGGTTTCCTAGGTGCCTTTTTTTTTTTTTTTTTTTTTTTTTTTTTTTTTTTTTTTTTTTTTTTTTTTTTTTTTTTTTTTTTTTTTTTTTTTTTTTACTGTAAAATGCCCAATCGATTCAAAGGTCAATTGCATTTGTTAATGGATTTGTTTACAATGTGGCTCTAATGCTACAATATGCATAGCTGTTTCTCGGGATATAGACTCTTTGAAACAGAAGTTGTATTTAACGAGGGTTCATTTACAACACAAATCAAAAAGTGACATGTCCTTTGAAGTGGTGTATAGTAAAGATTTTCAAATTTGTAGTATATCATATGCGAAAATTGTTTAGTTAACGTCTGTTTCAAACAAATACACATAAAAAAATGCCAATCAGCACAAGGGGTATTGAACTGCCTACAGCTTCTTTGGCATGTACTGGAATGTTTTCTAAAGACATAAAAAAACTCTTTGGGGAATGTAATTGCCCTTAGATTAATTACAGTTCTAGAGTTACTAATAATGCATCAAATATATATATATATATATATATAACGTTTTATTGAATGTTTGTTTTTAGTAAATCTTTGTATTGAATATTTAAAGTTTTTTTTTTGTTTGTCCATCCCAAAATTCTGTATTAAATCATCTGATTTTTTATACTTAATAAACAATTTATGGCAAGCAAGCAAACATACACTATTTACTCTTTGACTAACGTAAAATTTACCAGTGGAAAATACTCTATTTAAATAAGGTTTATAAATGCATAACAAGATTTGATGTCGCTTTTTCATTAAAAAATATATTAGAAATGAGACCTATTTTAATAACTTCGGCTATTTTAGCAGCCTTTGTATGTCATTCTACAGCTAAACCATCTCCAAATTATTTGGATAAGGATTTTTCATATACTCATCAATTATTGTCTTCTACTAATGAAGACATCAAAGAGCAAGAGCAAAACCTTTACAAAACTACTGATATTCAAATTATCAGTTGGGATGATGCATACATTAAAGCAAGAGCATTAGTGGAAACAATGTCTACTGAGCAAAAAGTCAATATTACTACAGGATTAGGCTGGATGGCAGGTCCATGTGTTGGTAATTCAGGTAGCACAGTAGGTCCTGATTTTCCAGAATTGTGTCTTCAAGATTCGCCTTTAGGTGTTCGTTTTGCCGACGGTGTTAGTTCTGGTGTTGCTGGTATAAATGCTGCTGCTTCCTTTGATAAAGCGGCAATTCGTAGAAGAGGAGAATATATGGGAGCTGAATTCCGTGCTAAAGGAATTAATGCTCAACTTGGTCCATCTATGAATATAATGCGAGCTCCTCAAGGTGGCAGAAATTGGGAAGCATTTGGAGAAGACCCTTATCTTGTAGGTGTAGCTGCTGTTGAGACAATTCAAGGCATCCAAAGCAAAGGCGTGGTGAGTATTTCTAATTTAATAGCATAAGAATGGCACTCAAATAAGTACATCTTTTTATAGATGGCTGTAGCAAAGCATTTAATTGGAAATGAGCAAGAAACAAATCGTCAATTGGTAAATTTCTCTACAATATTTCATACAGCTCTATTGACATGGTCTACTTTAGCATTCAGTTAATATTGATGAGCGAGCAATGCAAGAAATTTATTTATGGCCATTTGCTAGGTCTGTAGAAGCTGATGTTGCATCAATCATGTGTTCTTACAACAAAATTAACGGTGTTTACGCATGTGAAAGTGATTACGCTATCAATCAGTTGTTGAAAGGCCAATTAGGGTTCAAAGGCTTTGTCCAAAGTGATTGGGCTGCTACTCATTCAACTGAAGACAGTGCAAATAATGGATTAGACATGACTATGCCAGGTAATTATATATTTAATATATCTTTCGGTCGATTAATAATTGTTTGCATTAGGCGATATTACATTCAATTCGGGTGATTCTTATTTTGGTAAAAACTTAACAAAGGCTGTTGAAGTTGGTACTGTCAATGAAGACAGAGTAGATGACATGGCAATGAGAATTGTAGCTGCATGGTATAAGGTATGTAATATGCATTAAAATATATGATGACATTATTGACATTCACTGGCGTATGAAAATTACAGTTGGGACAAGATCAGGTAAATAGGTTGCTGGTTTCACACTGATTGATTTGAATATTGACATTTTCTCAATTAACAGGACTTCCCTCAACCAAATTTTGATAGTTTTAAACCAGAAAGAGGTATGCATCTTGATGTACAAGAAGATCACAAAGATGAAATCAGACAAATGGGTGCTGCATCAACAGTTCTATTGAAGAACGAAGAAAACATCTTACCTTTGAGTAGCTCACAAACAAGGAAATTGGCCATCATTGGTTCAGATGCTGGCCCAAATCCCCAGTAAGTGCCTCACCGATATAGTAAAAATATTGAGATGACTAAACTTATTATATTTCAGTGGCTTGAATTGTGAAGATCATGGATGTAGCGAGGGTTCATTAGCACAAGGTTGGGGCTCAGGAACTGCGAACTACCCATATTTGATTACTGTAAGTGTAATTAACATATGTCTAAACCGATCAAATGATAAACCCACACAATTTAAAATAGCCCGTAGATGGAATTAAGAATAGAGCTGGAAATATGATGTCTATTATAGAACTTCTTAGTGATACAGACACTGGAACTGCAAAGAAACTTGCTTCTGAAGCTGATATTGCCATTGTATTTGTCAATGCAAATTCTGGAGAAGAATTCATTACTGTTGAGGGGCACAAAGGTGATCGTAACCATCTCAATTTGTGGCATGATGGTAATAAATTGGTAATATTGCATCCTTAAAAAATTAAAAATATCTACCTAAACCATTAAATTTTGTAGATCAAAGCAGTAGCTGATGCTAATGAGAACACCATTGTAGTGGTCCATTCTGTTGGCCCAGTGCTCATGCCATGGATCAATCATCCACATATCAAGGCTGTTGTTTGGCCAGGTTTACCAGGTCAAGAATCAGGAAACTCATTAGCTGATATTTTATTTGGTGATGTTAATCCATCTGCAAGACTTCCTTATACAATTGCTGAAGAGTTAGAAGATTACCCTGCTAGGATATCAAACGAAATGAATGTAAAGTATTTCCCAGAACGGAAGCAATTCATTAATTAACATTTTATATCCGTAGTTCCACTATACTGAAGGCATTGATGTCGGTTATCGTTGGTTCGATAAGCATGGCATTAGTCCTTTATTTGAATTTGGCTATGGTTTATCTTACACTAATTTTGAATATACTGATGTTCAAGTTGATGTCATTTATGGTGATTCTCAAGACCCTAACGTAGAAGTAACTGCAAATGTGATTATTAAAAATGTTGGTCAATTTGATGGTGCTGAAATTCCTCAAGTTTACCTTTCATTCCCTTCCATTGCAGAAGAGTCCCCTCAATTATTGCGAGGATTTGAGAAAGTTTTTGTACCAAAAGGAGGCCAAGAAGCAGCAGTTTTTACTTTGAAAAAGACTGACTTGAGTTACTTTGATGTAAAAACTCATAAATGGGTTGTGCCCAAAGGCAAGTTCGTCTTACATTTAGGGTCTAGTAGTAGAAATATCAAATATTCTGAATCATTTACATTGAATTAATTATATAATAATAAATATATTTTTACGTACTATTGTTGAAGCTGATTGTATATTTAAAAATATATTCTCTTATCTGTCTAAAATGAAAGTATCTGTATCTATACTTTTTTTCTTGCACAATCTGATTGTGACAGAAAAAAATAGAAAATGCTACAAAAAAGGTACGAATGATTTGGTAATAATTTTGTATTTTTTACGCTAATATCAAAAAAAAAAAAAAAAAAAAAATCCTTTGACATAGGAAGACTATATAAGGCGTGTCGCCATAATAAATATAAATATAAAAAAAAAAAAGAAGGTATGCACATGAAAAGGGTATCTATGATAATCTTTTTGAATAGGTAGTAATGAAATCAACCATCCCAGGCCTTAATTTCTCAGCCTGTGTTAAAACAATTGTAAAATCAGGCATATGATATAGAGCAAGTGCATTCATTATTCGAGTAGTCAAATCATTGTCAGTTGGTTGACATAATATAACAGGCCTGGATGAAAAAGCTATATGAGTGAGATGATTAAAATTGTACGGCATATTTCCAATACTTACGTTTCATCCTCTACAAATTTTATCATCGCTAAAGCTCTTTTAATCAGAGATCTTCTCCATTGTCTAACGTAAGACTCTCTCATTCGTGTTGGTATTCTACGAGTTTCATCTAATAGAGTTTGTACCATGGGAGCAATACAATCTGTTTTTTCAAATACACTTTGACGTTTACTCCAATCGTTCATATTATTTACGGTTGCGCTATTGTCATTGATGAAGTTAGCAAAGTTTTCTTCTAATTTGAATGATGAGGCAGTGTAATATTGCAATTTTAATTGATCATAACTATTGAATAGCGGTGTTTTTCGTACAATCAATCGAGTCATATCCACAAGTGTAGTTGGTACAGTTGAATCTAGAACAGCAATTTCTACTTTTGTATCCATTTCTTCAGCATCTTGTATTAATAAACCTTGAAGGTATAAATCAGGCATATAATGATGATGTTTTCTCGCATGGCTCGATCTACTTCTTTCTTCAAGAGATAAGAATAAAGCAAGCGTATTTATTACCATATTCATACTTGTTAGAGTATTACCAACTAATAAGGTTGAGCCAAATGTTTGCAAATGCGATGTTATTACTCTGTATGATAGTCAGTTAAGATTGTATGATAGATTTTCAACATGTGTATTTTACAAACTTGGCAATAAACGGGGATTCTAACATTTGCCTTGATTCATGATCTAAAATTGTGTGGCTCGTCTATTTGTATTTAGTTAACATTTATCCAATTATCAACAAACAATACATATTTAGGTACCTTGACACAATCAATTGGTAAAGAAACAGATTCCAAGTCCATTACAGATTTTACAAATGGCATTAGATGATTTATCTTGAAATATTTCAAAGCCATCAACCAAGACTATCAAAGGAAGTAGATGCATAGATTAGATATGATGGACTATCTTATCAAAACTCAAAAATATTTACGACGGCATGACGTTTATAGACTTTGCGTAACTGTACTAATGGTTCAACCAACTGAATTGGTATACGATCACACAAAACTTGGAAATATTGAGAGAAATTTCTCAAATACCGCACAGGGACCACCAACACTAAAGCGCACAAAGATTCCAAAGTTGGATCATTAAATAAAAATGCCGTACAAATTATTGCTTGACGATGTAATACAATCCATTTAGGTTCTACGCCCTTCAATGTACGTCCCATTTCCCCATTCAAAACTTGCCTTCCGATCATCATTTGTAACTGTTCTTCTAACGGTTCAACTGACCATATTTTTTCTACCTTAGGTCCTACAAGGTTAGACCATTGAATCAACATGGCTGCCGAGAAAAACGATGATTCAAATAATTTTAGTTCAGCCAAGCTGGCAGTACTCGATCCCTTCTTTATGGATTTCTTTGAATTTGTTGTAGTTGCTAAAGAGAAAAAGCGAGTAAGTTAATTAAGCAACAAATACAGTTAAAAGGCTGTAAATTACCATTTGCAGCATCTTGAAGAGCTACTATAGCTTCAGAGGGGCCTTTTACAATGGGAGGTGGTAACATTAATTCTGCAGACACGGGTGTTATATTCTCAGCAAATTGAGGGGAAGGCAATGGTGAAGCCATATTTGAATGAGCTTCAAAGGCAGGCGACCTTATATGATGATGGTGATGATGATGTGATTGTTTTCTTTGTATATCACTGGTAGGTTCTTCTTCGGCTGTAGTAGTAGTTGGTGGAGAAGGATCTAGATTATCATTATTGTTAGCTGTTGAACCTGTCACAACAGCTGTTGTTGTGATTTCCAATGTTTGTATAGCCGTTGTTGAAGCTGTGGCCTTTGACTTTGTTAGACGAGTACGTTGAGGTGCTTGGTCAGTCATTTTTTTTTTTTTTTTCAATGGTATAAGGAGAAGAGAAAAAAGAATCAACGGAAAAACTCAAACCTTCAAAAGGATTATGCCATAGAAACATCACATATAAGTCACAGTGTATTCTTTACATTTGATAATTGAGAGATATCCCATACATGCACTCAAAAAGCAATGCTAATACATAGTTCTATTCGTTGAAGGTTTTTCCAAAACCTTACAGACAAAATTTATCAAGGCATATGTTTATAAAAAACAACTTTTAGATGCTACTACACCGATATATATTTCCTGTTTAGACTTTTTTAATTTAGAAATAGCTTTGGTGTGTATAAGATAAAGCTACATTTCTTATATATCTCTCTATTGTGTATTATGGTGAATTTGTTTGTAGAATTAGATGATATGTAACAATTGATTTATTATAAACAATATGAGTTTCATGATGTGCAATATATTATTCTTTGAAATTTTATAATTATTCTTGTTGTGTATCTTCTTTTAATTCTTTAAAATCATCAGCTTCTTCATCATAACACCAACTTGTTAATTCTACACCATAAGGCTTAGGCCTTAATTCGTAAACACTATTGATTTGAAAAAAAAAAAATGAGTAAAAGTGAAAAATATTTATGAATAATTAAACTTACGTGTGAATTGGTACAAGCATATGAGGCATTTGAGTTTGAGACCATTCTAATAGATAACCCAATAAGATACGTAAAACAACTCGATGAGTTACAATCAAACAAGATTGGCTCATTCTTTCCAATTCTATAATCATTGATTGCAATCTATGTATAACATCTAGGTAAGACTCTCCTCCCATTCCAGGGTAGCGATAGTATAATTTGTTATCTTGTCTAGCTTGAAATTCATTTGGAAATTGTGATTTGATTTCTTCATATGTCATTCCTTCTCTGCTCTATACATTTGTGTACTCGGTTAGTTTTATATATTAAAATTGATTATGCAACTTTACCCCTGAATTTATCTCATTCAAGAACCGAATATGCTTGATATCATACTCATCAGGATCAAATGATTGAGCTGTCTCCATAGATCTTTTCAACATGCTAGTCCAAATAGTGAATTGTGAGTTGGAAATAGCCTCTGCTGTTGCTCTCAATTTCTTTTCTTTTTTATGTTCTAATTCATTTTCTGGCTCTTCGTCGTCAGAATCTTTCAATGGATCTTTAGATTCTTTTTCCTCTTGCATTTTTCTTCTTGCAAGATCTAAAGCAAAAGCAATTCTTCTTTCTTTTACAAATCTTGCTAATGCTTTTGAAAACTTTTTTCCTCTTGCGGACAACTGTGCAAATGAACATTTAGACTAGTTTTGTTGGAATATAAACATAAATAACTTACAGGTGCATCACCGCCAATACGCCCAGTAATATTATCTTCACTTTCACCATGACGAGTGACAAAGATCTGACGCTCTAGTTGTAAAAAAAAAAAAAAAAGTTAGGGATTCATTCAAATAAAAATAATATTGCATAATTACCTGCAAGGTTGAAATTCATTAAATAAAATATACATTGACCAGATAAATAACCAGAAATGTTGTGAGCGATTACTTTTTTGCCCACATTGACTAATTTACAATATTGTATATCATGATCCTCTTCCCAATCACCAACTGGCTCATAAGCCCTTTCATAATTAGCGACACGATGTCTGAAATCAGACAAAGCTTTTGCGGGATCTTTATCTTTATAATCAGGACCTGATAATTTCAAACGGAAGTTGCGTTCGAGAACCTAATAACCTTGTTAGCAAAGCATCACAATTTGATTTATTGATTACTTACTGTTTTGTCTGTACAGACGGATTCCAAAATGAGTACCTTGATTTCAGGCTCTTGTTGTAAACGATCAATTAAAATCTTTCTTCTTTGTATAGTAGAATTAGTTGCATCATGAATAGCTACTCTTCCGCCAGTTCTCAACCAATCGATAAGTTGATCAAGCACCATGATGGCTAAATCATCACGAATTTTATTACCATCTTTGTTATCTGGATCAAAGAAATTGGCTGATTGATCTAATTGTTGAGATGCTTTGTTGACACGACGCAAGTTACCCACATTGAAAACCTATTTTTTTTTTTTGTTTTTGTGATTTGTTTGCATATCAGTTTACGTGTTTTTTTTTATAGAAAAAAAAAAGAAATATCACTATCCATCACGTACCTTTGTTTCATATTGCAACCAATTCAAATAACGTCTCAGTTTCTTAACAATATAACTTTTGCCCCTTGCAGGTAAGCCAACTATACAGATATTTAGTAAATGAAAATATATATATAAAAATGAACGTGTTAAATTACCCATTACAACAACTAATTTACTATCAATTTGACGCTCTGTTTTTAATTCTATTTTTTTTTTTTTTTTTTTTTTTTTTTTGAGAGGGATAAATTTTAATATAATGCAAACATCCTCAACATTTTCAACACTTACTTGGAGTGAGAATGGTATGTACAGCGCCAGGAACATCAAAACCAACACTATGTCTATTTGCAAATCCACCATTATCGTCTAGCTGGGGTCTATTAAATGCAGGCGCAGGTGCACCTTCTGTACGACTTACAAAAGCATGAGCAATTTCAGCAGCTGAAGGTGATGAAGTAAGTGGACGGTCAGTTTCATCAGTTACTTGAAAACTTGGTAAATCAATAGATAGTCTTGCTAACCCCTCAGCTTCTAAATCTTTATCAGTTTTTAAAACGGGTAGTGTTTTATTTCGTCGATTTCTATTATATTTTGAAAATAAGCTATTAATGTTATTATTATTATTATTATTTTCCATTAGAATTTAAATGAAAAAAAGAAAAACGAAATCTGCAAGTTTTTTTATTTTTATTATTTTAGCTAATTGAGCTACGCTTGCTGAAAACTGGATAAAGTTTTGATAGTATGATGTATTCATTGTGTCACAAGGACAGCAGAATGTCTGTCATTGCTAAGTTTATAATGTAACATGCACTAATTAAACACGTAAACACGCTTCCTATTTATATTATCATCAATAACTAGTTATTGCATGATCGACAAGATATTGCTTATTGGAATATATAAGAGCACTTGGCTATTATCAGACAATACTATAACTCAATTGCCTAGTTTAGCAGTTGGTTGCATGAATAACATATTTAAAAATATATATATATATTAGTTGCACAGCAATTTTTAATTGGCTTTTTGGAAAAATTACTTACACAAACATATGCTCGATTATAAAAGAATGATATTTTCAATGAAAAAACCGCTAGAGGTTATTAATTTAAGTGAGAAATAATCCGCAACTTGTTGTGCCAATAATTTTTCACCTAAAAATACGAATATTTTGTATTCTGTTTCTTTCTTTTTTTTTCTTTTTTTTTTTTAGAAGGGTTATATTATTATTTATGTAATATCTTTAGCTTCTATAAGTTTTGGGTATGAACCATATCATATAACTTGAATGAAGATTTCTGTTATTTCTTATGTGGTTACAGAATAAAATGCCCAAATAAATGCATTTAAATTTAGGCGATGTTTATATTCATATTTGATGTTTAAAGAGTCTAGTATTCTTTATTTGATTACCTCCCCCCCCATTTAAAACTAGTTTTAAATTTCTCAGCATATCGAAAACAGTGTTGTATTTTTTTATTTTGTAATCTGTATTATAGTTATTGGCTTAAAGCATTTCTTTCAAAGGATACATAAATTTTCAGAAGAGAATGCGGGGCTTGAATACGGTTTAAAAAAAGAGCATTCATTTTTGACAAAATCCATTTTTTGAATTTTCAAAAGTTTCTTTTCAAAATTTAACAAAAAGCTGTATAGCTAACCGTCATTTGTACACTAAGAGAATCTATTTAGTTTTTTTTTCTAAATTCAACGGTATAATTTTTATATACTCTTTGGTACAATTTCGTTGTCTAGATCAAAAAATTCAAAATTCAGTTTTTTGTAAAAAAAACCATACAATTCAAGTATGCAACTGTGTAATATACATTTGGAAATCATGAGAGTTTTAATTAGTTACATTTTGAGTGCTTACTCGCTAGGATATCTTGATTTTTCGTGGAGATATTGCGAATATTCCAAATTTTCAAATTTTGAACGACCAAGTATAAGGGGAAAATGGTTGTTTTTTGATGAAAAAATAAATCCTCTTTTTTTACAAGAAATGTATGAAGATGCATTCATATGACCAAAAGAACATGATTTGGCTTAGAAAGTAAGGTTCAAAAGCTGTTATATCTCAAGTTATCGCCTATTTAATGTCAAATGTGTAACGTCGGCGTTATTTGACATGAACCAGCTAAAAATCAGTGTAAATACGTTTGAAATGAAAATAATTGAATTGAGAAATATGAAATCAGTTAATTGAAAGCATAATTTGGCACCGTTTCATTGAAAATTGCAAACATCAAGACCAGATTCTCTCAAAAGCGCAAATCTCTATCAGTTAAACTCAAAATTCGTTACTTCTGGAATTTTGCATTGATATAGTAAAGGATTAATGCTGTAATATACTTTCAGGCGAGTTCTACGGAAACATTAGGCATCTAAATACACAACGCAAATTTTAAATGCTGTAGGAACAGAAGCAACGCATAATTCAATGGCGAAAATATTTTTAGTGCTATATTACATTGCAAAAAAAAAAACGTATACATAAAAAGCAAAATCTATAATATATTAATTAGGAAATCTCAACCCATCTACGCATACATGAATTTGGAGTAAGATCTAATATTCAATAGGTTAATAAATATGAACCCTTGTGCGCTATCTTTTTTTTTTTTTTTTTTTTACCAAAATTATCATCAGCATTGCAATGGCATTTCTTTTGTAATTCTCGAGCCACAGGACAATGCATGAAAGGATCGTGTTTATAACCGATATCATTGAAAAAATGTACCTCTGATTTGTTTAAAAAGATACCTACAGCAATTGAATGTACAGGTGCATCACCCCACCTAAAAAAAATGATAATATCAATGATTAGCACTGATTTTTTACAAATTTTAACACTTAAAACATACCTTTCATAAAAGAAACCTCCAGATCTATCAAGGTATTCAAAAAATGCCGTATATTCTGGGCTTCTTAAAAACTTGAGATCAGCAATTTCAAAATTACTCCAAAAGTGACACAAGTTGTAATTTTTTCCGTTATCATTTGAAACAAAATTCATCAAATTATTTTTTGGAATCATTTCAGGATTTTCTTTCATAAATGCTTTTGTTGTTTCCCATAAAGTAGGAATAGTAGCTTCAAACTCAATTAAAGAGATTGTCCAACCATACTTTTTGTTGTTTTCCTTCATATATAAAAATGGATCATAGTCAATATCACAAGAAAATTCAACGCTGGGTTCTACACGCCAATAAAATTCATATTCCTCCATTAAGGGATGTCTAAAAAAGAATCCACTTTCGAATCTAGCCAATTTGTACAAATGATTTTAAATGATTTTTGTCCCGATATACAAAGATTCCTTTGCTAATTACCTGCACATATGTCTATATGAAAGGTTATCACCATAAATAATACCTTCATCACCCATCTTTTTACGTAATCTATCTGCTTTTTCAACATCAATCCAATCTGGATAACTCCAATGTTCCTGTGGAATAATACCTAAATTGAAAGTAAAAATTTAGCAACACAAAAGCAAATGATGATAATTTTACAATACCATATTTTGTTTCTGCATTGGTTAAACTCGAAGTTAAGTCTTTAAACTCTTGAGTAAATTCAACATCATTTAAAAATACATAAGGGTAGTTGAATTTATGATTAAATCTAGCTTCTAATTGTTGAATAGTTTTTCTTAAAGCATCTAATTCATTATTTCTAGTCAAGATAACAAAAGCTGCTTTTACACGGGTTGTATTATGCCAAGCAGGCGGCAAAGATGGGTCAGGTAAATTTGGATGGTTGATTAAAGATGAGTGTGAACTACTATATGCTTTTTCGTTGTTATTTGGTGCTTTCAAAGGCCAGAAAAAGAAGAAAACACAGAATAAAAGACAACCTGCTGTTAGTAACAGCGGTTTTCTTTGATTCGAGTTGATCACTATCATTGCAAAATGAATAAAAAAAGAGAGAGAGAGAGAGAAAGAAAGAAAGAAAGAAAGGGGGAACAAAGAAGAATGAAAAAAATTCAATTTATAACCCCTTCTAATCTACAAAAACAACATACTCCTCAACAAAAAAAAATATTGAAACATAATATATTTGTTCCACTTGGCAGAATTACACAAAACTTTATTACGTAGATCCTTGAGCACTGGGATTTTGACTAGGATATTTCTGTGTTTCTTTACTAGACATACTTGGTGGAGCAGGTGGTTGCATTTTGTTTACGTCTATAGGTTCTTTTTTTATGAAAATTTAGTCTTTTTTTTTCGATTTACACATGTATTTTAAAACTTACTGCTGTTATTGCTGTTGGATTGAGGTTTAGGTTTAGACCAAACGACTTTGAGTGAATGTCCTTTTATTTTCAAACCAATTTCGGCCACTTTATCTGCTGCTAATTCTGCTGATGTTCTTGTAGCAAAATTAATGAATGCACATTTTGTTTTATGTGCAACTATAATTGATTTGATATCACCAAAAACATAAAAGAAGCCCCTAGTTTAATTGTTAATTAACTTTCTCCATTTTTTTTTTCCCCTTTTGGTTTCTCCTTATCCTTACTGTAAATCATCTTGAGTAATTTCAGAGTCGACACCGGTAACAAATAATGTAGTCTATTTAAACAAATTTAGGGTATGATTCACTAAGATCGCATTTTCATAACTTGCCACATTCTTATCAGCAGGTGCTGCTAATGATGATCCATTGCTACCACGAACTCGGTTCAGCATCTTAGCTGCGACTGGATCATTTACACCATTATAACGATCTGTAATATTTTGTTTCACAGTAAATTGATTTTCTCCAGGAAGTTCATGTCTATATGGGCATCCTTCACCACGCTTACATTCTCCCTTTAGGAAAAATGAACATAAATGAGCTCTGTTACGCTTATAATAAGGTTCGCTTCTAGATAATTTGCTTAAAATATCACGACTTTCAGGTGTCAATTTAGCAGCATCGTAAATTCCCTCACCATCTCCTCCATCTTCAACCTAATAACCAAAATAATTTCAATTTCTACATCTAACATTTGCAGATCAGCGTTATTTTTATTTTTGTTTTTTTTTTACCTTTGAAGCGAGATTTTGGGCGAAATATTGTCTATTAATATCGGTGGAAGGTGCTTCTGATTTTAGATTTAATGCTTTATCTCTCACTTCGACAGGTAATGCTATATGTAAAAAAAATTACAATTAGTAATTAAAACTGACAGTTGTAAATCAATTGCTTCTATTTTTTTTTTTTTTTTTTTTTTACCATATTGCAAATCTAAAACACAAGTTTGACAAACGTTCTTGACCTTGGCACAAGTCTGACAAATTTCTGTCTTTTTATATCTAGCATTGGTGCCGGGTAACCAACGGAAAACAGTATAAGGACGTTGACAAATCTATAATATAGCAATGTTAGCAAACGCGCGTAGTCATATTAGCATATAGAGAACATACCTTGCACTCTTTTCCGAATGGTTGTTTAGTCTGTAAGTATAGAATTTTAATAATAAATAATTTAGTGAATTTTTGTTGTATATATATATATATATATAACAAGCATACCATGCGAACGTAAGGATTATCACCTAAACAAGTTTCACATACAATAGGGAATTCCTAGATATTTTGTAAGTTAAAAGGCAATTAGATTTGTATCATTTAAAGCTACTTACAGAATCTTCCCAGCCTTGCTTATTGGGATCTGCTTTAGTTAAACTCATTTTAAATTATGTTTAATGTATAAAAGATGAAAGGGCCTATGGAATAAAACTTTTTTTTTTTCTATTCTTTGAGTGTAAATTTGATAGTTATCGTTTTAAAGGATTCAATTGGAGCAAAAAGTGACAACCACGTCATTTGAAAGCACCTTGTCTTGAGATGCTTATTTTTGCAATAAATTATTAATTTTGTATTGTAAAATCAAAATAAAAAATATGAGCTAAAGACATAATAGATCGAGTAATAATAATAGTAAACATTGGTAGAAGAAATGCTTGATTTAAAGGATATCATTATTGCAAAAAGAAAGAATATGGCTTTACCAATTTATCTCTGATGCCTCAATTCTCATTCTTCAAAGGATTTTCATATCACTATCCTTATAGTAAAATTATGTTTAAACTATTAAATTTTACTTTTATAATGTTTAACACACTTAGGTAGCTTTTAATTTTACAAAATCCTTGATGATTTAAGCAATTTTGCTATTTGCCTGAAAAAAAGAGAAGATCATAAAATACGGCGTTTTGAAATCTTCAGAAAAAGTACTATTATTACGAAGCTTGAAATTTTCTTTTTTATTCTAAAATATCACAAAAAAAATGTATAGTGTTTCCGATATATACTAGAATGGATTTTAAATTTTTAAAAATCTCTAAAATGGTGCAAAACCTCTTCAAAATCATAAATTGAAGTTTCGGGATTTGAACAAATTTATGTGGCAAAAACTATCACTAAAAGAGAACGCTTAAACATATCACATTGAAGGTTGTATATCCTGAACAATGAAATACTTTCAAACGAGTATCTTCTGAACTATATAAGTTATAGTATAATATCTATATTTATCGAAAAGGATGTCAAGAAATTTACATTTAGTTGTGTTTTTTCTGATTGAAAGAAATACGTATATTGCGCTACAATTCATTATTTCATATTAAAATCATATTACTAGCCAATTTACGCTTTAATAATTTAGCAATACGCTTGTTAATATAGCTTGATGGAATATTTCGTAAAAGTTGAAGGGCACAAAATGGACCTGGTTCAACAAATTTTGTGCCAAATGTCATACCATACAAACCCAACATATCATGTGAAATTTCACTTTAATCCAACATTGCTGCGCCTACAACCATGACTATTGATTAGTCAAGGTTATATTTTTATAATCATTTTGCATATAAACAAACTCGCTACACAAAAAGAATATTTTTCTATCATTACAAGCATACTTCTGACTCATATTTTGTTCAAAATGTCATTAGAACCCAGTCATGGTGGTATAAAAAACTTTTTTCTTGTTTGGATTTGAAACTTCTTCTTTATACATACATTATGGCTACTCAACAACAAGAAGCAGGTCTTAAAGAACAACTTGCACAAAGCATCGAAGCTCAAGGCCTTAAAGTTCGTCAATTAAAGTCTGCCAAGGCTGAGAAGGCTGAAATTGATCAACAAGTTCAAAACTTACTTGGTCTCAAAAAAGAATTGGCTCTTCTTGAAGGTGCTGACCCTGCTAAAAAATCTAGTAAACCTTCAAAGACTAGTTTCACATTAAAGACTGCCAAGGTATGTACAATTTGTGTGTGTGTGGTTTTTTTTTTTTTTTACTTCATTTTATATTTTAATCACTTATTTTTCTTTATTTAATTTAGGGTACCAAAGATTATAATGATAAAGATATGGCCATTCGTGAAAAGGTTTTCAATACCATTACCAAAGTTTTCAAAAAACATGGCGCTGTCACTATTGATACACCTGTTTTCGAGCTCAAGGTAAATCGAATTATATTTAAATGCACGTAACATATAATTTAACAGTTTTATACAGGAAATTCTTGCTGGTAAATACGGTGAAGACAGTAAATTGATTTACGATTTGGCCGATCAAGGTGGTGAAGAATGTTCTCTTCGTTATGATTTAACCGTTCCTTTTGCCCGTTTCTTGGCCATGAACGGTAAAGAATATCAAAACATTAAGCGTTATCAAATTGCCAAGGTTTACCGTCGTGATCAACCCGCTATGACCAAGGGTCGTATGAGAGAATTTTACCAATGCGATTTTGACATTGCTGGTACTTATGACAGCATGATTCCTGATTCTGAAATTTTAAGAATCTTGGTTGAAGCTCTTACTAATTTGGATGTTGGTAAATTTACTGTTAAATTGAATCATCGTAAGATTTTGGATGGTATCTTTGAAGTCTGTGGTGTTCCTGAAGATAATATTCGTCCTATTTCTTCTGCTGTTGATAAGCTCGATAAATTACCTTGGGCTGATGTCAAGAAGGAAATGGTTGAAGAAAAGGGATTAGCTGTTGAATCTGCTGATAAGATTGGCGAATATGTCAAACACAAGGGTGGTCGTGATTTATTGGACATGTTGAAGAAGGATGAGGTCTTGATGGCTAATGCTAGTGCTGCTGCTGGTATTAAGGATATGGAAACCTTATTTGATTATTTAGAGGTTTTCGAGGTTTTGGATAAAATGTCCTTTGATCTTAGTTTGGCTAGAGGTTTAGATTATTATACCGGTATTATTTATGAAGCTGTTACTGAAAAGTCTGCCCCCCCTAAGCTTGCTGAAGGTGTTTTACCCAAGAAGAAGGAAAACGGTGAATTAGATGAATCCACCGTTGGTGTTGGTTCTATTGCCGCTGGTGGTCGTTATGATAATTTGGTTGGTATGTTCTCTGGTAAAAACAAGAAGGGTCAACCTAATCTTCAAATCCCTTGTGTTGGTGTCTCTATTGGTGTTGAACGTGTATTTTCTATCTTGATGTCCAAGCAAAAGTCTGAAGAAATCAAGAGCAATGAAACTGAAGTTTTCGTTATTGCTGTTGGTGATGGTCTTTTGAAGGAAAGAATGGCTATTGCCAAGCAACTTTGGGATGCAGGTGTCAAGGCATCTTATATGTTCAAGAACAAGCCTAGATTAGATAAGCAGTTTGATGTTTGTGAAAAAGATATGATTCCTTTAGCCATCATTATTGGTAAGGATGAGTTAGAAAAGGGTGAGGTGCGTATCAAGGATATGAGATCCAAAAACGAAGCTCAAGGTGGTGGTGTCACCATTCAGCAAGTTGATATGATCAAGGAAGTCAAGTCAAGACTTGAACAATTGTAAATTTATTCAATAAATACGATAAACATGTCATTTAGAACAATATAGAGCATTATTTATCTCCATTTTAAACTATCGCCATTCAAAATCGAAAAATTATGGGCCTTCTTTTAAGTCTTAAAGGGTTGATTTAAATGGTTTAGAGATGGTAGAGGAATATTTATAATGCAAAAACATTCTTTAGCATCTCAAAGTAATGATGATATTTTTTTTTCTTTTTACTTAACAGTATGACACAAGTTTTCCTTTTTTTGACGGAAAATCAATGCACCTTTTGCCGCATTTTTTATTAAATTGTGTCGTACAGTTCAAGGAAAGAGAGTCGTGCTTTATAAAACAAGATGTCTTATACAGTAGTCGCAACACCAACGAACGGTTTTTGTCTTCTTGAATGACTCTAACTCATAAATTTGAAATTTTAGATTTGAATATCTATAAAAATATCACAAAGCATTATTCGTAATTTCAAAGTTGAGGATACTACTTTAAAGTCAAGTCAGTCTGACTTGACTTTGAAATCGTATCCGCAATCGTATTCTTAATAAGGATGCATCATTTCCATATTGTTTTCGATTCTGTGTGACTCCAAACAAGTAAACAAAAAGTTTTCTCTTTTTTGAATATTTGTCTTTCTTCCCTCTTTCTCTCGGGTAATTTCAAGTATACGATATGATAGATATACCTGCAGTCGCATTAAATGACGAAACTTTAACTCATCACCCACTCACAACTGAAGACCCTGTCGTCAATAACCCTGAACTCCTTCAAGGGTTGAAAGAGATAAATAACGTAAATCCTATAGATAAGCAAGTGCCAACCGCAATAATTATTGATAAAGACGACCCTAACAAGATAGACATACATCATGAAGATTCATTTACTGCGGTAGAAGAGTTTCAAAATGTAAAACATGATACAATAACAGAAGTAGATGGTGATAGTGATGATTGTAGCGAAGAGCAACAAATTATTATTGATCAAAGTCCATGTAGGTCTCCTCCTAAAATCATCACTCTCAATCACGCGCCTGCTACAACTGTTACAACAACAACAACAGCAAAAGGAGCTTTAGATATCTCTCCTATTGTAAATCCTACCTCTATTCAAAGAGAAATTGAAGAGGAATCAGATACAGATGATGAGCTAATTCGAATTACCGAGGCCAATCGATTTATTCCCGCGAATACACAACCAACACAATCTACACAACAACAAAGACCTCGCTCAAAGTCGCTAAGGAGTCAAAGCGTATCTACTCGTCGTCATTTATTAGTTTTTGCCGATACCCCAACTATAACAAAAAAATCCGATCGTATAATAGTATCAAATCGTTATGGTGCTGGACCAGAAGGCTCATTGAGTAGTGATTTAAAACCATCTAGAAAGTGCAGATCCTATTTAGTAGCTTGCGATTTTAGTGATGAGAGTTTTCATGCAATTGAATGGACTATGGGTACCATGATGCGTGATGGTGATAAACTATATATTGTTACAGCTGTTAATCGAGATGATAATCCTGAAGCTGTAAAAGAGGCTGGGTTATCCTTAGCTAAGGAAGTATGTTCTGTTTTGTTTTTGCTTTTTTAAAAAAAAAAAAAAAAAAAAAAAAAAAAAAAAAAAAAGTGAATTAAGAGTAACTAAATTACTTCAATAGTTGAAAAAGGCCTCGGATATTGTAACAGAGGAAGCAAAAAAGACTTTGGGACAAATGCTGTTGTTTGATGTTGAATTAATAACATATGCCATCTGTGGAAGAGTAAAGGATGTCTTGTTTAATCTGGTATCTAAAAATATGATTCATATTTGAATTTATTAATTAAGTTTCGTTATTTAGATTGAAGAATTACCATTAACCATGGTTGTCTGTGGAAGTCGAGGTAGAGGCACTGTTAAAGGGTAAAATTTGTAATCATGCGGTGGCACAAGATTTTTTCATGCTAAAAATCATTGGATTTTTTTTTTTTTAGATTGCTTATGGGCTCCATTTCAACTTACCTTGTGCATAAGTCTGTGGTAAGTAAAAAAGTGCATTTCCCTTATGATTTGTTTGGCTAATTGAATATTTGTTTCTTGAAGGTTCCTGTAACTGTTATTAGACCTCAAAAGAAAAAGAAGGCAGCACACAAGAGACCAGTTCATGCTGTACCTCTCAGTCAAAGTAAGTGTGATTTAGGTCTTTTTTATTATTGTTTTGTAAAACTAAAAGAGCATATTTTAGGTGTTCAATCAGGCCAGTTAGCTGTAGATGAAGTTAGTAAAGTAGCATCTTCACCTAAATCGGATACAAAGACCATGGCCGATTCAACTACAAAAACTACTGATAAAAAGTAGTTTTTTTTTCACATAAATAGATTTGTTCCTTAATTCCAGCACTTTATTTATATTATATTTCAAAGCAAACTTTTGTAAACTCAAGAGAATATCTTACTATCATCATCTACTGCAATATCGAAATCTTCATCATAAGAAGTAGAAGCTAATTGTCCACCATTGGCACTAAGTGTCATGTACTATATACAAAAAATTAGTTTCAAATAAAATAAATATCTAGATAATAATTCAGTTTACCTTTGTTTGGAAATCTCTATTTAGCCCTTCCAATTTATTCATCATAGATACACGTTCATTGATAGCAGCAATGTTAAATATACGATCTTCCAAATTGATTTGGTTGTTATCTTCTTGATCAATAAAATGAACCATTTTAACATTTTGCTCAGTAATCGACATTGTAGCTAATACTTGATTTTGATTAATCATTTCAATTAAAATTAATTCTAATTCTTGAGGTGTTACTCCACCAATTTTGTCAGCCATTTCATTCAATCCAACTGTAATGTATACTTTTGTTAATTCTTTGATTATTTTACGGCGAAGAGATTGTAAACATTGCTTCACTAATCCAATATGTTTATCCTATCAAATGTAAAATGCATTAGCTTATGATATTTCTCTCATAAACACACACACTCACCGATTCAAATATAGCTGAATTTTTTGTTGCTACATCATGAAACATGTTGATATCAGTTTCAGTAAAAGCCTTTACTAAACTTAAATAAGGAGTAGCTTGAGTTTTACAAACTTTCTCTACGCCTTGAGCTGTATATTTAGGAAGTGTACGCACTTGGCCATCAATAATCAATGAAGCAAGGACAAATTTTTTGTAGGCTGCTACTTGAATAGCACTAATAGCTTTTTGAGTAGGTACTGAAATTGCGATAGATAGAAAGTCCAATGCACGATCATAGTTTAAATTACCAATATATACAATAGCGCCGTAATAATAATACTCCAAAAAGCTTTGAATATTAATCTCATTTTTCTATATATACAAAAATAAAAATAAAAAAAAAATCAGATAAATGTTGTATTGCGAATTTTGCATAAATATTTTACTGTGGTATCCAAGATTTCTATATCTTGATTTAATAATTCAAGTGGAAACCTATATTGTTTTGCTAAAATACAAGCCTAATGTTATTTATTAAATAAATGTAACTAAGTGTATAGACATATTTTTGTGCTTACTCGAATAAATGGTGCATGAAGAGACGTCAATGTATGTTGATTTGATGAGAATCTTTCGATAGCAATTTTGAATGACTGAAGAGGTAAAAGAGGCTGTGATAATATTATATTTAGTCAAAAGAGATTGAAGGTATTAAATATGATTTTACTTGTTTCAAGACTTTAGCAAGATGTAATAATGCTTTTCCAATTATTGAAACTAGATAAAATTCAATTAAATCCATATCAATATTCAAATATTAGGCAAAACTTACAATGACCAGATGCAGCTTGAATTTTCTCAGGATCAAACGTTTGGATAAAATGTCTAAGCATCTCGAAAAGATGTTTACCATTGCTTGCTGTTGCATCCTGACTTCTTGCTCCACTATAAACAGAATGTAAATAAAGCAAATAAAAACACAGCAAGAAAAGAAAAAAAAAAAAAAAAAAAAAAAAAAGGTTGATTTACATGAAATATAAATAAGGTAAAGAATGTGTTATTGGGTTCAAAACAGTTAAAGGGTCAAGGCCATCAGAAGTATATGTGAGTAATTGAGCTGGAGTTAACGTGTCTAACGTTGTAACATTTTCCGAGTTGCTCTGACCAGAGATGATAAGAGCAATTGCTTCATCAATTGAAGGTTGCTCCTTTACCTTTGATGTTTTTTCTGTGGTTAATTCTGCTTTTTGCATACAAACGATTTAAGATTGTCTATTATGATGAAGTAAACAGACAAAGAATGATTTATAGAAATAATCAATCCAAAGCATTGCGAAATGTCCTCCAATATCGCGCTGAGAATGAAAGTTACTCTATTATTAAATTCCTTACTGATAGATTTCTCTTGTTAAATCATCAATTGAAGCCTTACTATTGTACATAAGGAAGATCTACTCGAGCAGCTGCTTATACATATGTTGCTCATAGTAGAAAATTGGAATTTACTTGATATCCTGAAGCTATAAACGCAGGAAAAAACTATTATATCCTTCAAAGCATTTCATGGGAAGCCAGTCCCATGTTGCTTTGCATTTTTCGTTCCAGAAACTTTGATTGTTATCAAAAAAACCTCTTTTGCAATCAAAAATCAATAAAGAATCAATATGTCAAGACAACCGTTGGAAGGTTTAACTGTCAGAATTTTCGACCCTCCTAAAAGCAGTGAAGAAAGCACATCTGGAAGTAGAGGTTATCGAGAATATACAGAAGTAGTTGGTATGAATATAACTGCGTATTTTGTTGTTATGCAAGAAAAAAAAAAAAAAAAAAAAAACTAAAAATATTATTTATCTAAATAGGCTCTGATCAGTTGAGAAACAGAAATTACAACTGGAATAAAAAGAGTAAATACACTAAATTGATAGTTTAAGCATTATCCCGAAACAATACAATATTTAATTTTTTAAATAGAAATGTCAGCTAATGGTATTAAACAATCTACAAAGGATTGGGAAAGCGATACTCAAAGTAAGAAAAGCGAGAAAGTACAAGATTTGTCTCTTGTAAGTCGATCTGATGGCAACAGTCAAAAAAGGTGTGATAAAGAAGATACTTGTTAGATATAAAATTGAATTTTTATTAATAAAATTGAGTAATTTTTAGCTTACGAAATGTAAAATTGCAATATGAATTATGGGAACATATACAGGTAAAAATAGCAGAAATTCAAGGCGTACAAGACAAGAAGAAATGGGAATCAATTGTAGATCTTTTTCGTAAACTTCGAGAAGGTATATTCGCAAGCAATTGGAGTAAAGGAAATTACGCATTTTCCACTGAAGGTATTTGGTTTATAATGATTGATTGATAACAATCATAATTAAGAATAAACATTAGTTTATGAATCATCTGTCGACTGTTCCATTAAAGCATCAAATTATGGAGAACTTGTCAAAAGTTTATCTGTTTTAATGCAATTATATGAGTTACAGGTAAAAATAAAAAAAAAAATAAAAAAAAAAAAAACATCTAATAAAAAAGGTTAAATTTAAGAGTTTTTTTTTTTTTACTAATGCAATTTAATATTTAGAATTACACAAAAGCGAAACCCTATTATACCGCCTTGGATATCATATATCATACTTGCTATAATCCAAACTTAAATTTGGCAAGAGAACGTATCACCTGTCTAAAAAGAACATTTACTAATGAATCTCGTTTTGTTAAAGATTTAGTTAAATCTGTTTCTACACAAAACTCAATCTTATATTTCAAGTTGTATTATAATAACCCTTACCCCGCATTTAGATTTCTTATGGATAATCGTACAGATTATATGCGTATTAAAGCCATTGCCATATTACGAAAGGTATATTTATCAGCTTCCATTTCTTGGATTGGCAAATGGCTTGGTATTTACCATGATAACAATGCCGTAATACAAGAATTGGAACGATTGGTTAAACCAACTTGCATAAAGTCTATTGATAATGAGAGTAATATTGTATACTTTACTAAAAAATGAATTCTAATTGGGTAAATCAAAATACTCACACCTTACTACATGAAAAACACATATGATATCCCAAATCCTTTAAATATATAAATATAAATACATTGATATGAATAAATAAAATACTTTTCCCCCTCTCTATATACGTTTTTTCTTTTTTATTTAAATTATATACGCTATGCCTGGACCTGTCACTTTATTATCAACTATCGGCGCTGTAGGTGCCGCTGGTGCTGCAGTTTATGTAACAAAAGTGCATTCACTTCAGGATGCTCAGCAGGTATATACAAGTATCTTAGTATGTTGTATAATCACTTGTGCTTAAACTATTAATTGTAGAACTATTCAAAAAACCATGAGAGCAATGTCAAATTAGCAAGTAAATATTCTCCATATTCAAGCAACAAAAAATTACGCATAGGCCACCGAAATGACATTCATGTCTTGATGTTTGTTGTTGGTAAAGATTAGTTTGATATCTTTTCAGTCTACCTTTTTTAAATTGTAAAGCACAACATACATATTTATGTATTTGTAAATTTAGTAAATATCCAGTCCTATTCATCCTCAATTACAATAATTGCATTTCATTTTATCGATTATATCAATGCGTATTAAATAAAACAAATTTTCACATCAAATCATCTGATTTAACGCATCATCTAATTTTAAGAATTCTTAGGTTTTGAAATATCATGACAAGACAAAACAATGAGAAGTTGATGAGGTTACTCTCTGAATTGGCTTTTATATGTCAATATGATTTTTAAAAGAACATCATGGATATTTGGTGTCGCCCATTTATATTGCCTGATAGAAAAAATAAAGTAAATAACATTTTATCCACAAAAACCAGAGCTACTCAATCTGTGAATCATCTTGTTGGGTATATATATATATATATATATATATATATTGCATTTGAATACATTAGATTTAAAGGATACATTTAAAATAATATTACTTTTTTAATTCAACCATTTTATTCTGTTTTCCTGATTTAGAATGACTAATATGTCTACTTATTTTTAGAACTTTTAAATTATAATACACCAAATTAAAAGTATAAGTTGCATAATAATAATACTTGCATTAACTTGGAAACTCATAAAATTTTTAGCTTTCTTGATGCTAATAACTAATGAAAGCAAAAATGCCATAACATGATAGTATTGTTGTCGAGTCAGGTTTTACCAGCCAAATTTACTAGTGCAAGCTTGGCTCGACAATATCCGTACTATATATTATATATGATAGGTAACTTTATCTAACCAAATAAACCGCGTTAGTTTTTTAATTCACATTTTAGACTTTTACTTTATGTTTCAGGTGTTTAGCTTTTATTTGCATTGTTATAATTAGCTACAAAGGCTTTACAGATGGTTTCCAAATTTTGGATCTGGTAATGTCAAATCTTCAACGAAGATGTACCTCTACTTTATGGTCGTTGGCAGCGAGTTTCGCGTATTTTTAAATTTTTCGTGAGATATGGAATAAATTTAGGAATAATTATCATAATGAGGCTTACTCATATCTATTTAACAGATTCTAGTAGTCTATATATAAAAAAATGCTTAATATGAGAGTATGAAATTGACTATAAAAAAGAAAGCAAGCTCTTGACACTGAAGATTGAAAACTATGTGTGCTGAACTAGGTAGTATTTCCCCACATATTAAATCAAAAGCCATCTCATTTCAAACCATGTCATGTAATCCAAATAAGAGATTATGAATATATTATAAACTATAAACAATCAAGGGTATTCATAATGTGTTGTACCATAAGTAAAAGAAAGCCTAAAATAAATGCGAATCAAATGGAATAAGTAAGGATTGTTCTGAACGCATGTTTGACAGCCTATTGTCAAAATCAAATTAAAAGACCATCCTGGATTAAGAAAATCAAGAACCTAACAATTCAACAAAATATTGAAATTACGGAATAACTGACAATTGATAGAGCAACTACCAAATAATATTGATAACTAAATAGTATAAATAGAGAAGTACAAATAGCATTTTATTGTAATTTAATAAAGAAGGATTTAAACAGTATTTCTTTTGATTTTTTTTTATAAAATTAATATGATAACTGAAGCATCCAAATTGTTCGGCTTGATAAGGTTTAAGGTCAGTGTTGTATTCCATGTCACCTTCTACAAATCTACATCCTAACCTGATAGTCAAGATACTATGATTGTGGCTTGGGCAAATCCATAGTATAACCAATACTTCAGAAAGAAGTATCAACTACGGATATTCTACTTTTCCATGCGGCTCAGTAGCACAATTAACTCATGTCAAACTCAATATTAATAGGCGGCGCTATTAATATAATTAGATCTCCAGGCACGGACCTTCCATCAACAAATTAAACAAGAACAAGACAAATACTAAACTTGAAACATGTCAACTAGGAAAAGCACTCAACATATTGTTTTCCTGATTTGTTAAATCA